>APFE031317231.1:9663-26253 GCA_000404065.3 Pinus taeda | reverse complement strand
GTGGACTTCATATACAGCTGTGTCATACCCTTCCTTGAAATCAAAGGATTCCCCCGATTGCATTTGAAACTGACCAAGAGTATGAGCCTCTTGATATTCTTGAGTTAGGAAAATTTGTTGTCCACTATTGAGACCCATCAAATTGATTTGAGTATCTTCCATTGGTTCACTAGATGTTGAAGCCTCGACATAGTTTTCTTGGAATGGTACATAGTTTTCTTGGAATGGTGGTCTGATGTTTTGGTCAGGACCAGCTTTCCCAGTGTTAGAATTCAGGTTTTTCCTAAAGTTTGGATTCCTCCCAACATTACTTGATTGGCCATCCCATGATGATTTCCTCTCAATAGTTTCAACTCTATCCCCAAGTCTATCCATACCTTTAATAATCACATCTAATTTTTGTTCAAACGCAGAAGGCTCTTCCTTAAAAGTTGTTCTTCTCTCAGATCTGGCCTAGTTTCATTTAGAAATTAGATTAGCCTCTACACTGACAGCTATGCTTTGCATGTCTTCTAAGCTTGGAGGAGCTCTTTCCCTGAGCTGGTAGGCCATGTCCGAGTCAAATCCATCAGGGAATTTGATAAAGGCCAAGTCTGGTGGTGGTCTAAGATTCTGAGGAATAACATTATAGACATTATTAAATCTGGCACAGTAATCTTGGACACTTTCTTGTGGTCCTCTTTTTAGGTTCTCATATTCTGATAATATGTGTAGGGGATCCTTCTTCTTTTCCCATTTGTTTAGGAAAGTTTGATAAAAGGCTTGTGGATCAGCAATTGTATTTGCATGGTGGGCCCTAAACCAAGTCCTAACATCACCAGTTAGGCTTTGGACAAAAATTTTCATTCTAACATCATCATCATCAATCTCATAATTTTCAAAATAGTCTGTCATTTTCTTTGTATGTTGTTGTGCTGTGTAGGTACCAGCACCATCAAAATAGGTGATTTTTCTTTGGTAATCCTGAGGCATAGCCCCTGGATTTGCAGGTAACTACAAGGGAGCATATCTATTTGCCATATTTACATGGATAAATGCAGCAGCTGAAAGAGCAGGGATAACAGTGGAAATATGTGGTGTAAATGAGGGAGTGGAGAAGATGGTTTAAAGTACTAATGGTGAAATATGTGAATAGAAGGTATGATTTGTGATTTTTTAGTGAGCCCATTTTGGATAGGCTTTTGTAGCATCAGTTCGGCCTCAGCAGTTCTTGCTGTGACATACTGGGCCATCATGCCTATTTGGGGGTGTTGTACCTATAAACCTTGTAGTTGTGCACTGAGCACCTCCAACACAATGTTCTGCTCCATCCATAATCCTTGGAGCACACCCTCCGCGGCTTCCCGAATCGTTTTACTGATACCCAATAGAACAACTTCTGTGAGCATGATCGGGTTGTCGGACGTCTTTGTGGCTTTCCTTTTCTTCCTGGGGATGGTTTTCTCTAAGTCACGCGACCGCTTGAGTTGTGTTGATGTCATACTAGGGTCCGCGTGGTCCTCCTCCCTGTCTGCTTCCTCGGTCTTCTACCTTGAGGACATCTCCTAGCCTTCCTCGGCCTCTCTGGTTGGTGCAGTTGTGGTCTCTGCCATTTGTGCTGCTACTACTGCATCGGCCGCCTTCTGTCGTGTGGCTGCTTCTTTTTCCTGGCACTTCCTTTTAGCCAGCTATGCGAGGTGCAACTTGGTGTCCTTCCTTCATTGTTGAGTAGCGACCTTCTCCATGATCTAAGTTAGGGGCGTGCCACTTCAGAGGCCATGACTCCATCACTGCGAAGATCGTGTCATCCATGGCAATAAATGGAAGCTTCACCCATTTTCATATTGGATCCTTGTGCACCCTGTTATCACTTAGGTTGTCCCCTAGGAAGATTCTAAGGAGGGGATACGGCTGAGGTAACCACAGACCAATATTTTAGACACAGATTCTAGCCAATTTGCATCCAGAGAGGGCTCTCTCTTTAAAGTTTAGCTTTGTTTTGAGGTATTTTAGGCTAGTTATGATGTACAGGGTTTTGTTTTAAATTTGGATGGTGATCTTAGACAAAACTAGGATGCAAGTCTAAACAGTTTATTCCATTGGGTAGATGGAGTCTGTGAGGATGAACTGCTGAGTGTGTTTTTTTTGGCAAAAGGTAATACTACAGAGCAGGATAATCAATCTTGGAACAATTTTATAATCTGGAAATAGATGGAATGAAGGCCAGTGGGTGAAGGGCAGTTAAAGAATCCTTCATCATGTTGGCAGAGGGAAAATGCATGAGTATTATCAAGGAGCAGTAAACAATTCCTTGTTAATATTCAAAGTGAAAGAATTAGTGGAAACAGGAGCAGCTAAGAATTCCTGTTTATGCTAACTCTGTAGAAAACATAAGTAATAATAGAGATTGAACACAGAGTGTATTTAAACAATTTCTGGGCTATTATTTTTCTCCATTACTAAGATTATGAAAACATATATGAAATTTGCAGACACAGAAAATACAAAACATAGGTTAGGAAAACTTATTGATCCATATAAAGACACAAGAATCCTGTGGCATGACCAAGAGCATCAAATCCACATTCAGACGGTACAGCAATAGTGAACATCAACAACCTTTGTATTAATATTACTCAGAGTTATAGCGCAGTCCAGAAGAGATATCACCAACCCCGAATACATCTCATGGGGAGGTATTTATAAAAAAGAGTTACAAAATATCTTGTGAAGAAAATATCAAGCAATAACTTCATCCATCTACTTTTACAAGGGAAATAAATGCTGTTGGAAATCGAGAAAAATGAATGCAGAAGTAATTACTGCTGTGCTGGCTGCTTTAATTGATCAGATAAGTTTGACTTTTACACCCCATGAGTCGACTGATAGTATTTCTTTTATTAGTTTTACTGAGTTGCTTCCCTAGCCCTTTCATCTATGCCTGATTCCACTTTAATGCATTTTGGCGTGACTTCCTTCCCCTGTTGTTTTCATTTTTTATGATAAGTGGCACATGCATTGAATTTGATTGAATGCAGATGATCAAAAATAGAACTAAAATTACCTTGGTAAAACCTCTAACATGCTCTGCCACCATTGGTCTGTGGGCAACTGGTGCCTCTGTAGCTTTATCAATATTTCATCAGCTTCAGTATACCTGTAGAAATTGGGTTGGACTTCAAAAAGATGTGTTATTTCATGCTCAATATAGAATAGATT
This sequence comes from Pinus taeda, assembly GCA_000404065.3. NCBI lineage: Eukaryota > Viridiplantae > Streptophyta > Pinopsida > Pinales > Pinaceae > Pinus > Pinus taeda. The sequence goes on along the minus strand of APFE031317231.1, from coordinate 23,055 downwards.
CTCCAATTTGTCATATAAGCTCTGTCCAGAGGGAGGTGCTATGTCTTCTGAAGTGCTTGATGATGCTGTCATCTGATTGGCAACATATGTATTCACCCTATGAGCATATTGTTCATTTGTCAATAGTCTCTAATTGTTGGTTACCAAACTGGGTAGACCCTTTTGGTGCAAGACTGTAAACTTTTCTGTGAAGGCATTTATTTCCATTTGCATTTCTTGACATTTTCTCTCCATATTCTGTATAAAATTCCTCATGGTTAGCACCTTTTTAACTGTCAAAATGGTACCTGTTCTGTCCCTGATATCTAGAGCTACTAGTTGTTCTTTGGTATGAGTATTCAAAAACTAAATTAGTCTATTGGCCTGTTCGAGCATGTTTCCCAATGATGCTTTGGCCTTTTGAATCTCTACTTGGGATATTTCTATCAATTCAATTTTCTCATAGATAATTTGTATTGATCTCCATTGATCAGTGATGGATTGGCCAATCTTAGTCCACAAAATTGTTTTGATTTCTGATAGAGGTTTATGAAGGGCAAGATCTTTCTCCAAGGATTTTACCTTATGTTCCAAGGCCTTTACCTCTCTTGTTTATTTTACCATATTTATTTTAGATTTATCATAGCTTACCTCTAATTTGGCAAGTTTTTCTTTGGCTTCTTTTAGCTCTGCCATTTGGAGTTCTAACTCCTTTATTGCCTTCATCATCTCTTCCATGCCCATGTTGGTATCTGGGGCTGTTGTTGTTGCTGCCGCTGAAGCATATGTGGCTGATGTACCTGTTGTTGATGCTGGGACAGTGGGAGGGATTGCTGTTGTGACTGTGGGGGGAGCAGTGGTAACTGTTTCAGGTGGCTAGGAGGTCGAATCTCCTTGTTTGGCTTGCAATGCTTTCTCCAATTCTTGCTCCGTTTCAGTTAATATTTGATTCATCTTCATTAGCAAATCCATCATGTCTTCCTCTCCCTTTTCTTGTGCCAGTTCTGTAGTTTGTGGGTGCATGGTAACAGGCAACTTCAATTGCTTCCTAAGTGCAGCAATACCTTCTTCCTTTTTCTTTATGAGTGCTTTGATGCCCTTGGCATCCTTGGGATCATGTCCAAGCTCAATAATAATTTATTCTAATGTCTTTATTCTGTTGTCTTTATCTAAGGAATATATCTTTTCCAAATCCAATTGGGCAGATGTATTGCTTAATGAATCCTACAATTTGTGGGCCAACATTGCCTTATCTGCCAATGTAGAGTAAACCATTTCACTAGTTTGTTTTTGTAGCTCAATCTCGTCCATTGGGTGTATGTCTTTGGAAAAGACCTCTAAATTTTTTCTTATATAGTTAGCTGCTGACTGTGGTTGCTGAACTTTAGGTCTAAAATGACTTAAGATCGTTTTTTTCTCCTTAATGTCATATGTAGCCATTAGTCTTTGCTGTTTGGAGGGTGTCATTTTGAGAAATTGATCATAAAGCTGGGCCTTAATGTCCATGAATGTTCTTTTAATATCAGGATGCTGCTTACTTTGCAGCCTTGAGGAGGAAACTTCCATACTATGCTGCCTCTCCATTTCCTATCTGTGAGAGCTAGTGGACGTCTGTTGGTTGGTTTCCCTCTCCTCTCTTGGACTCTCTGTGATTTCTTCAACAATTTCCTCTTCAGGTAGAGGATCTACCCTTTTCCTTTTGGCCTCTGGCTACTCTGCTGATCCACTTGCAGGTGTGGTCTCTTCTCTATCCCTTTTCTTTCTTCTTTCCTCATTGACAGGAGTTTGTAATGCTAGTACCTCTGGTGCCTTTGTCTGTAATGAAGGGGCTTGCCCTTGATCCTGTTCCTTTGATGTTGTTGGTGGATCTGTCATCATGTGCTGCTCTGAGCCTAGCACATCTTTGCCCTTTGATGTTCTAGCAATTGGTGTATTGCTTTCCTGGGCCGGTTGCTGTGAAGTTCCAGCAGATGATGTGCTTACCCCGGTTTGTTGTGGCACTTTGAATGACATCTATTCAAAAGAATCTAGGTCAAGAGTCTTTTCAATATTTTCATAATTTGTTCCATTTTCTCTTCCTCAGTGAGCTGTTCAATTAGTGTGCCTTCTACCCACTCATATCGGTTGGCAAATTGTTCTATTTCAGGGATCTTGCAATGTTCATAGGCTGACATCCTATATTTTATTTTTCTTACGTTGATAAAGCCATTTGGGTCATAGGGTACCCACCAAAAGCTTCTTTTTAATATGAGTTTTTCGCCCAATATCTGATCAGCATCTTGCCATCCTCCTTTTTTGTTCATGACATAGGGGCCTAACTGGTCTCTCAATTTCACCTGAGCCTTTTTCTTGGTGCTATGAAAATGAGTTAAATCTGAATTGATGAATTGCCTGAAATATTCCAAGGCAAACAGTCTCATTGGCACATATTTTGGTAGCTTGTAGGGGCACAACTCATAGCCATATATCCTGATCTCAGTGTGATTCTGGTATAAGTACCAGTCACCTATTTTGTAGCATTTGGAGAGCTATAATATTTTCTACATATCGTAAGACAGTCTAGGAGGAGGATTTCTCATCAGTAGAGAAGAGACTGGATATATGAACATGTTGATAAACTCACAGTAAGAGTAAGGAGAGTCGTGGACTTCATGAAACACTGAGGTCCAAAAAATCACTGACCTCTTTTCTCCTTTAGAATCCAATTTTCTAATGGGAAATTGGAAATTGTCTGGCTGATAATACAAGAACAAATGATAAATTTAGGATGAGTACTTGAAGACTCCCTCCCTGTCTAGATTCAAGAGCTGGTCATAGATCTTGTTGGCAATGAATTTAGCATAGTTGTATTTGACAGCAGGGAGCTGCCCTGGAGTGAATATGGACAATAAAACTAACACAGTCTCATCAACATATTCACTTGTCTTGAACCCCAGAATATAAGGTATCATATCAATAAGTAATTTACCCACTTCATTGAACCATGCATAGTGAAAAGGAGGTGGCTCTATAGGCTGACAATTTGGTTTCATAAATACTTGGGCAATTCGAGCTATCTCTAAGCTGGGGAGTTTGGGACCTTCATCAAGCAAGAATTTCATGGTAAGAGGAAACAGAAGCTGAGTTGGTTTGAAGTTTAGCATTTGATTTATCGAGTCAAGAGTTATATGAAAGAGGGTAGTTCCAGATGGAGTTTTGACTGCCCTTTGGGTTGGTTCATAGTTTTCAAAGTAGAGGTGAATTATCTCAGGGAAAACATTGACAGAGGGGAGGTAGTACATGGGTAAATTTGATTCCCATATCCCATAAAAATCATTTTTGCTTAGGTAACTGTTCCTGAGTTCAGAGAATGCTTGGAGATGGTTTCTATCACCAACTAAGTCCTGGATTGGAAAATCCCTATCAGCTAAGGGAAGCCACTTCAATTCCTTGTGGGGTGCATTGAGAGGAGTAACATTCAGGGCCACTGGAGCAGGGGCTTCCACTTTGTAAATTATCTTGTGATTTTTTAATTGGAATGTGGGTCTGTACAACAATAGTAAGTAAAACAGTGGCTCTGGGGCTTTTCTTAGAGGATTCGCAGACTGCAGCGAGTCGTATTTGACTTGGCGAGTAGAATTTGAAGTGGAAAACGAAGATTGCAGAGTTTTTGCAGTATATAATGAACAAAAACAATTTAGGGCTTTTCATTTAGCAAATGTAAACTTAATCTCAGTAGGAGAAATTTGCAGAGGGAGACAGAGTTTGTAGGATTTTTTGGAAAAATTGGGCAAAAACAGTGGTAATAGTGCACAAGTTTGAATGCAACTCTGCGTTTCTAACTCAAATTTGGGCATTTTTTGGCAAATTTTATAGAGAAAACTAGAGAAACAAGGTTTAGGAGCAGAACTCGGGTAAATGCCTGTTTAATGGATGTCCTGTGCAAAATGTGGGTGGCAGACCGAGTTGAGGGGCCGAGCTGTGGAGTTAATTTCTTTGGGTGGCGGACTGTGTATTGGAAATGTTGCTTTGAATGTGAAGGAGCATGCAATAGTTGAGTAGAAGAAACAAAGGAAAATGAACAAAAATGACATTTTACACCTTTTTAAAAAAAAAAATTGATTTTGGCGCGCTTTGGTCGGGTGATGTCAGCATGACGTGAATGCTTGTCCCGTATCGGGTTGACATGGTAGTGACACGGCGGCAGAGGGGTGGCGATGTACGCTGGTGACATGGTGGTGACATGGCACTGACGTGGGTGCGACATCAGCTAATGACACAAGGGTGACGTTAGCAGGGAGGCAGCGGGGTGGTAAGCAGTATTCCCCGCACCGCCTTTGGGCTAGGGTGGTATTGGAGGGGGGGGCTTCGATCACGCCGGGAAGTTGACACATGTCTTCTGTATGGTGGCAATACTACCCATCCCCTGGACGTTATCGTTCGGTGATCGGAGGGGTTCCGATATCGCCAGGAGCTGTCGGATTCTCGCGATGATCGAACGGTGGGCGACGAATGAAGCTGGCGGGCAGCTATGGCGCTTGTCCCACCACACAAATCAACGTTTGTATATGCTTTGTGGGGTATAAAACTTTGGTTATCAGGGTTATTATATGGTTTATGTTGGCGACTTTGGTTATTTGTTTAACAAAATGTTTAAACAAATCCCGATGGAGTGCATGGAGGGTTGTTATTGGCCCCAGATGGACCAATAACTCCCAAAAAAATTAAATATGGCCATAACTTTAGGCGAGGGTGGGATTATTAAAGAATTTTGGGGTTTTTTATGTATTTACATAATACAGAAAGGGGTTTTGTTAGGGATTTAATATAATAGGATTAGTATGTTAATATGTGTTTAGAAGGGAAGCGCTAAGTTGTAGAGTTAGGAACTTAGGCTTAGGGAAATGAGAGGGTTTTTAGTAGCAGAGTTGAATAGTTTAGGCTTAGGAGAAAATCAATATTTTACACAAGAAATTTGGCTTCTCTTCCTAAGTAAAAACAAAGTTTTGACTTAGTCTTTTTCATGAATTGAAGCAAACTAGGAGTACTGAGCAGATCTCATTGTCCTTGGAGGGAGGTTAGTGAGTGGTTGATGAGAGAAGAAAGAGGGGGAGTTAGACATGCAACATCTGATATATCACCACATTTTGCCATGATATTTATGATATTCATAAGAGATGAATTATCTTTGAGAAGGAGGATCACTCATGCAACTGCTTTTGCAACATCAAAACTACTTACCCCTCCTATTACTCCTAACATTTTTCTTCATTTTCATTGGGTGCATTTGAACTAGCAAACCCTGATTCTCTTCTTTTCTTTTAGCTGCCATCCTATCTAAATTACCCTTATCTCTTCCAAGGGCCTAGATTAAACAGTTGGGCTCCTTTGTTTCTTTACCTATCTACTCATTTGCCAAGCTTGAACTGTTTGGACAGACCTTTATTCTCTATTCTAAGACAAGTAAATTGAAATATGAACCTGGCCAAGATTAATCTATTTGGCCATTCATGAACCATGATAAGAGTCAAGCAACTGTACATAGTGAAATTCTTCAAAATATGGAACCTTGCTATTACATACTTGCTCTTTAATACTTGCTATTACATACCCCCACTTTCTCTTTTCTAGTTTATACTTGGCCTTCATAGCTTTTGCGAGGGCCAAGTCACTCCCTTTTCTTGCTATGTTCGTAGTGTCATTTCCTTTGACTGGTAGTCGAGAAATTTGGTGAATCAGATCGACCGTGATGGAAATTGGCTCTTCTAGCCAGAGATACCCATCATGCACAAGACATAGTAGTTGCTTGATGAAACAAATGGTGATGAGCGCATGGTGGTAGTGGGGTATCCATCACAGATTGAGTAACCCAGCCTTCTCCACACCGCGCAACCACTTCTACTTTATTAACTTCTCCACTGCCAACTGTGAGAACTTCTTGCTGTCCATGAGGTCCCAGTATTCAAATTTCATAGTAGGTATTTGTCCCAACGACGGACCCTCAAACCTTATATCAATGGGGAGGAGTGGGGTTTGGAGCACACTCTTCGTGGCCTCCAGGTCCTTTGGTACCTTGGCTTTCCCCTTCCACGGGGGGATGTAGGGAGGTAATTTTATCACAGAGTGCTTTTGGGAGACATCCTCCACCTCATCATCTTGCACCTCAATTTGGGTGTTCAGAGCTTGTAAGTATTCCTCCTCCTCTGCTGTTTCAACGGTGATGACTTTTCCCTTCTCCGCCATTGACACACCATGGGTTTCTTGGGGATACACAGACTGACCCCATCATTTGATTATCTTTCTATGGCTGCGATGTGCATGGTGATTTTGGAGCTTTAGGCACAGTTTCTACCTCTTTAGGCTCCTCATGGGCCATACCAGGCTCCACGGTAACTTCGGCGAATCACACTCTTGTTTTAGCAGCTGTCATTGTCTCTACACTTGAGGATGGTAAGAGTATGTGGCGCTCAATGCTATGTACTCACTCAATTCTCAAGCAACCGAGTGTTTCCTTGGAGCTGGCCCTGGGGGTTTTATAGCATCCTTTGAATTTGAATTCGACCCTTCCCCCCACTTTTGCATCATTAATGCCTTCTTGGTGGCAGATCATCCCAAATATTGTTCTTAACTAATGTCTTAATTTCCCTCCACCTGCTCCTTTTTGCCTGAAATTTGACCACTTGTCATGAGCAGTGACACCAACGATCACCTACCAACCTACCCGCGCAGTGGCGCAACCTCTTATGCGCAGCCACGACCCTCATGATGTCGAGATCCTACGTGCAACCTCTGTCTTGCGCATCTCCCATACAGACTCCTTTATAGTCCCATGCTCTCTTTCAACTGCTTGGAGCGCTAATACTATGCTCCCTATGGATAGTTAGGTGGTCACACCACCAGTGTGAGGCTTCAATTTTCCTTCCTTAGTTACCCTCGTGCCAGTCAGCACCTCACGTCCCTCCTTATGTGGTGCATTGCCCTGTTTACTTTGTCTAGTAAGGTGCGGTCACAACCATGGTAGCAGGGCCACAAATTCTTCTAACGCAGTAGTATGGCTGGCTATAGCTCATTCCATTGTGCTTAGTTTCTCGATGTAGCAAGCTTGTGTGACTTCAATTTTTAGTTTGTTGATTTTTTCATCCAATATCACGCTTTTCTTTCTCAGATGTACCCAATCATCTTCAAGTTCGCGAAGTTTCAAGTTCCCTCGCCGAATGGCTTCCTGTAACTGCATAATTCCTTTTCCTGGGTCCTTGCGTACTGTCCAAATTGTGGGAGCTATTTTAGGGGGATTCTTATTTGTTCTTATGGTTTCGTCTCTTCTCATCAGTGTTGGGATTACTTCTGCACTTCGATTTTTGCTTATGGCCCTATAGGCCCATCGCACTGTTGGTATGCGCAGGTCCTACTTAGTTCGTCTCGCTCGGTGAACTTTGTTCATGATTCCACATAACTTTTTGAATGCTTCGATGTGGAATATTTGTGGCGTGCATCACTTTTCCTGCTGCCACATCTGGTTCTGATTTATGATCCTTAGTTTGGGATGTGCTTGCACAACACACGTCTACACCCATCGACACAAGTGGGTGTGCAAGCTGCTTCGTCTAGGCTACTCAACTATCGTTTGATGATGGGGGCTTCCAAATCATAAGCACATCCATCTTCTACATTCACACCAGTTTACAATGGTCTTCTAATGTGTACTCCACCATTGTGAGGGTTTTGCACGTAGTGCCCATTCCAGTGCACCGTACCACCACTGTTCTACTACTGCGCTTTCAAATTTGTCCAGGAATTCATCCACCGCTGTCATCCCATCATAGGTTGGTAGCTCCCTTGCCTCTATCATCACGTACCGCAGTGATCTAATCATCATGTTACAATTCAACGTTGTCACTTCGTGCAATCAGTTCTACCATCGCTCTACTTCTTCTTTTGAATCTGAAGTGTAGGAGCTATCGCGCTCCCATGATATTCTCCCATCTGCAGTCAGGTTCACCCCTTTTGGTCTCACGCGGTTATCTGGTAAATAAAATCCAGCTATCATCACTTTCATCGTCGCGCACTAGTTCTGTGTAGCGTGCTCCTTTGGCTGGGTCTAGCGGGACTACCATGCGTAAGGACTTTTTCTTGAATATCATCTTCTGCTTTTTCAGGTTGATGACTCCATTCATATTAGTGGCCTAGTCTATTCCTAGCAACATAGGATAAGGATTGATGTCATCGAAAATCTCTATTATTTTAAAGTCTGTTTGTATGCTCGCGCCTTCAATATCAACTGTTACCCCTTGCAACCTCCCTATGGGAAAAATATTCTGTTGGTTCGCCATTCATAATTGAATAAGGGGCCACTACAACGTGGGCCTACCCATACGTTCCCATGTCTACTTCGGTAATACATTCACGTCTGAACCCAAGTCTAGGATTAACTGACCTATTTTGTACTTGCCAATCTGTGCCGTCAATATCATTTCCTCCTGGTGCGCAATGTATGCTTCCCCAATTTCTGGACTACGCGTGATTCTCCTAACCCTACGCACTTGGTGATCAATTCCTGTAGTCCCTTAACTGCCTTATTGTCGTGCAACAAATTCATGCATGTCTCCAGAAAGGTACTAAGCATAGAAGGATCCATCCCTGGCTTTAGTTGATCCTTATTACTTGAAGTAGAGGCCTCCGTGAATCTCCTCTTAGCTTCCATGAATATCTCCATTGTGTGTTCTAGGTCAAACTCAGGTGCCTTTGTAGGAGCCTTGCAAACCCATGTATCTTCCTCGGGCTGCTTCCCCTTATCCTCCCCTCTGGTCGCACCGCTTCTGAGCATCATGTTCATATTTGGGCCTTCTTTGTGTAGTTCAAACCTCATCATTTGGATATTCTGAGTCAGAGGAGGTTGGACAATTTATCATTTCATGATCAAAATGAGCACAATACGAATAGGATGTCCTTCTCGGGTTGGTACAATCACTAGCTTAGTACCTTGGTCCTCCGCAATTGTAACAAATTAATTGTTTGCGGCCCCTTCCTAGTCCCATTCCTCTTCGTTCTCAACCTTGCACTTGAAATCCAGCACATGCTATCCCTGCGGCTAGGTCAAGGCCTCGTGTTTTTGTTTGCATTCTATAGGGTAGGGTCTGATCCATCATTAACTCGTAGCTGTGACAAGTGTGCTCGTTGTGGCCTATCGACCTGCAGAAATTACAAAACAACTGTTGTGGAGTCTGTGTATACTTCTACAACAAATGACAATTATCCGTCGCGTCTTTTCCTCCTACCTGACAGATCGCGTACCATAACATGGGTGTCACACTTGGCCTTGCCTATGCCTTCGATCTCAACTGCATTTGCCCCTTCTTGCTAAGAAGTTCGTGAAATCTGGATAGTGGTCTTTATCATGGCCTTCGCCTTTGCATTTTACCCACCATACTTCCTCGCGTGTCTCTGGCCGCGATGCCCTATCCTGCTTCAAGCTTTGCATCTCCAGGTAGAGATTCTGTAGTTGCACGAGGATTTGTTGAACTCCCAGCCCTGGATCTTGTATCGGTGTCTCATGCAATCTCATCTCCATTTCCAATGCTTCGGCCAGGGTAGAAAGTTTCTGTTGTGATAGTACCGTCCTCAAGTGCGGCGTCAAATATGCCACAAACCATGCGCGATGTTGTGCATTTGTGAGCATCATATTAGCCTCATGGATCTTACTCTTCAGTCGCTGATCTAGAATCCAGGGGTCTCACCTGGAAGCATTGTGATCTCTTTTAACCTGATGATTGACTGTGTCTCTGATTTCATCCAGCTAAATTCTTTGTTCAATGCATTCTGGATCTCTACTATCCCTACATTTCAGTGGTCATTAGAGTGGTTGATATACCATGTCAATGCATGATCCTGCAGCGTGCTCACCAATGTAGCTTTCTTAATGTTGTCTTCCATGACCCCTTGCGCTTCCCACACTACTCTTACCATGAACAAGAACTGGTCTGGATCCTCATTCCCTACTCCTCTGAATATAAGTAGCTTGATCACACTTGCCATACTGAATTTCAAGGTTGGTGGAGGTGGAGTGGGTGGAGATGGAGGTGAAGGAGGTGAAGTGGGTGGTGGCGTGGGTGGAGGTGGTAACTGTGGAATGCACTATCTTATCAAACTGACTGCACTTCTTGGAGAGACCCGAGCGAGCTCCTCCTAGCTCTCGTGTGAAGGTGAAATTAAGGGACTGTTTCCTAATTCCCCCTACCTTTGTAGATCTTTCTACTCCATGTCATTCCAAACATTAATGTATTCTCATAACCCGCTTTTCACATAACAATATCTTAATCCAGGTATTCATATATTTAATGTACTTTCCCCACGGTCCCTTGAGAAAATGTCGTTTTGCTTCACTATAGCTTATGGTCGTGTCTACTGCAAAATCAGTGATAAATCCCCCTATTATCTGGTAATGGCAATGGTCCACAGTTCGTGCGATCTTATCTTCTGATGCCTCTAGTTTGCACACTAATTTCGGAGTCCACACTATCGGTTGGTCAAGTTTACACCTTCACTAGCTATCAGCTAGCCTCGCGATCCACTCATACATTTTAGAAGGAAAGGATGCGAAGAAGATCTCGTTGATTTCTATATACACGTAGCGATCCAGCCACCTTTTTTCGGATACTTATGAAGTTCTATTTTCCTGTGTCATGAACTCATGAATCTTCTTGTCTAACCACACTTCAATTTTATTTTTTGTTGGGTTCTAGTGGCGTGACATCAGACATCCCTTAGGTAGATCCTGGTCCCGACAACGGAACCATTTTTTGGCTATGTGGGGCCTAACCCAGGTTCAATAGTGAGTTTAGCTAAGCAAATCCTAGTACTATTGGCCCTCTCAGCAACAGTCCGCGGAGTGTGGACCGAGGTCTCACTAGTAGTAGTATGGGAGAGTGCTAGAACCAGGTTTCTGCACCTTAGGGATGTCTTAATGAGGGTTATAGAGGTTCGTGATCCTAGACTGCGCGCTGCACTGCCCTGTGCAACTTTCTAACCCATGCGTACCTTCGTGAATATAGTATTCTTTATATCCGATCTTTACTGTGCTATTATATTAATGTTTAACTTAGTTTTTGCGGGCCCAATGTTCTTATTATCTCCTTCAACTTTTAGATAACCATGCGTATTCAAAAATAATATAAATGCATAAAGATAATTAGAATATAGAAATACAGATCTATAAATAGAAGCACAATATTCCGAATCAAACTTATCTTTATTAATACTCAAGTTTAGTTACAGACCCGATTCTGCCTTGCACACTCAGCTGCAAGGGTCCACGCACACAACGAAAGACTCTACTAGGCCTCTGCGCACTTAGCTGTAGAGCCTCTACCTATCACTATGACCCAATACTTGTAGATCCACTTCTAACTTCTAATCATGCCTTCTTCTCTCTCTATTACTTGTCAAAGACTAAGACTCCCCTTTTTACACTTAGAGCCTCGCTCTATTTATACAATCCCATGGTCCACAAACCATGGGTAGGTCGATACACTTTACATTAAATTACATTATCTTAGGCCAGAAAACCTTAGACTCTTGCATTCTGCGCCTACATTTCGTAGGGTCTTTACATTACACTTGACCAAAATTTGGGCTTTAAGCCCCAGAAACATGCTATGGGGGGATCCACTGCCCAACAGTAAGCCTACTTTCCATGACTTGTGTTGCATTTCTTGCGCTTTTTGTATTTCACTTCGTATGAAGGTTGTCTGCTTGATTTCAGTGAGCGCTTGCTGTCAGTTTGATACATTCTAGATTGTACTAGCACCATTTCAGTTTTCGTTAACATCTCACTGCTGTTACATGCATGAAACTGTTTTTCACAAATGGTCACCGATTCAATGACTCACCTCACCCACATGCATGTTATTTCATTTTTTGAATCTGTCATTTGCCATTTGCATGCATGATCATTCACTTATGCTTACACTTAGTATCACCATGCATTCACACTCACATTCACATTCAGTTTCCCGTCGACGAGTCTAGGTAACCTGGGCCTGTACTTTATCTTCACTGAGACAACATTGCGCAATTTGGGGAAGGAAGGCTCTGTCTTCCTCTCCATAAATTTTAATTTCTACCCAGGCACTATCCTCTAGGATTCTTTTGTGCATTTCTAAGGGACAGTGATTGCTGGCCCAGAAAATTGTACAATGCAGTCATCGAGCCTGTAGGCATTGCCATATGAGATTACGCATTGCGCAATTCCAGTAGTTAGTAGCCAGACTAGACTATGCATTACATAGTTTTAGTAGTCAGTCAGCCTCCCAGCAGCCCAGAGTATGCCTCACAGTCTTGGTACTCAGTATCCCAACCTCCCGACTGAAATTGCACGACCTTCACGATTAGTCACACGGGTATGTTGCAAGTTAGCTCTCAAGTTCATTTTGTTTTTTGACTGATAGATTTCTTGCCATGAGTGTTTAAATGTCTCCAGGTATCACAGGTGTTCATCTACCTCTCAGCAACATAAGTACAATGGTTTCTAGGAGAACAGAGTCGAAGACACCATTCAGAGCACAGTTGGGGATGCAGTCGATCAAGTGTCTATGAACTTTCTTACTCATGAGGACATTAAGCTATTCATAGGCAAGGACATCAAGATATGATAGAAGAAACATCACAACAAGCAACTTTATGAGTGGCAGCTGAAGGTAACATGCTAGATGTAGCGAACAAGAGAGGAATGTTGTTGTCAACACAGAGGTGGAACGAATTTGCAAGCTCAAGCATATCCACTAATGATGAAAGCAACTTTGGAGACTCAGGCTAAGGTGACAAAACGACATGAAGATCACGCAAAGATAGAGAATGGAACAAAGAAGGAATTTCATGTGTTGAAGCAACATCTCAAGGAACAACATGAAGTTGCACAAGTAGAAGAATGAGTTGTAGCAGGAACAGGAACAACAATGGGCGCAACATGCACTCACAGATGAAACTACGATTGTACATGTTAAAGATACATCCCAACAGTTGGCACAGAGCAGACATGGTGAGTAGTATTATTGATCACATGCAAGGGATTTAGAAACATGCATGTCATTATGTGCACGCATGTGACCCAACCCATTCAACAAACTCACCAATGCGAAGACAAGAAGCAAGTCCAACTGGAGCTGAACATGTAGTTAACAGTTGATGCGCATCATCACCAACACACACTAGAAGATCAACATGAACACTATGCATCAATTTTTTTCTAGTTCAACCGCACCCAAGAAGACCATGCGCATATTAGTAGATGAGTTGGATAGGGGAGCCACACCAATGCACTGGATGCAACAGAGGCAAGAGTTCGCCTTAGAAAGATGTCACCATGGGGTGCACGCACACCATCACAAACGACCAAGCTTGGCATCATCTCACCACCTTTTCCATCACACGCATGTCAAA
>APFE031317227.1:198796-282804 GCA_000404065.3 Pinus taeda | reverse complement strand
TACATTTGATAGTTCTTGTAACATGAAAAATTAGAAATACATGAAAAAACATCATCACAGTCACATTTTTCATGTATTTCTCACGTTTCGTGTAGCAGGGTCCATCAAAAGCATCAAACATGGGTTCTCCTTGGTGAGGAATTAAATTTTACATCCAACAGGTGCTCACACTCGAAATTTGGGTTATATCATAGGGAGATACGTTGAAAAAATAAAATTTATTTTTTATTTTTTAATATTTTTACTGTTTTTATGGTGAATCATCTCCCATGGTTGACGTGATCATCTTGAATCCTAATATTTCTTATAAATCTAATTTTGGTTGTACGTTTTCCTTTTGAGGCTCATTTTTAACTTCAACATTTCTCTAATGTGGTACACCCATAACATCACACTTCAAACTTAGTTTTGATCTATGCCCTTATGAGGACAAGGAAGAAGAAATGAGTAAAATTCCTTATGTTCCTAGAGTTCGTAGCTTGATGTATGCTATGGTGTGTACCTATCCAGATATTACACATTCAGTGGGAGTGGTTAGTAGATTCCTTGCGAATATAAACAAACAACATTAACAAAGTGGTACAGTGGATTTTGAGGCATCTCGAGTGTGTTAATAATTAGTTTTCATTTTTCTGTAGTAATAATGTTGTTCTTGATGCCGATATGTTAAGGAATTCGACCACTAGTTATTTATATACTTTTGCAAGTGCAATATTTTTCTTGGATGTCTCAACCGCAAAAAGTAGTAGTGCTCTCCACAACCGAGAAAAAGTACACAATTGCCACATAAGCTTCCAAAGCATGTTGTAGATGCAACAATTTTTAGGAGAGATGGAAACAAAACAATATAAATGTGTGTTTCATGGTGACATTCAGAGTGTCATGCATATAACAAAAAACCTGACATATTATTCTAAGACAAAGAACATTGATGCTTAATATCATTATATTCATCATTTTTTAGATGATGGACTTCCATAGTTGGAGAAAAAACACACTAAAGATAATACAACTCATATGTTAATGATTATTTTGTTGATGATAACGAGGTGCTTTGTAGAAACTTGGATGAAACACATATTCAGAAGAATTAGTAGTAAAGACAAAAAGATAATACAAAAAATATTCACTCAACCTTATATTTCGTTGCAAGTGAGATATTGTTAGAGTTGTGGAAGTGAAACCTTTGTGAAACAACTCGAACCAGAACCAGAGACTTGACCTCGTGGAGTAGCAGAGTGAAACATCGTCTAAATGACCATGTTTAGGGTTTTGTGGGCATAGTAAGAGGCGGGAGGAGCAATCCCCAAAACCAGGGCACTTGTCCTTAGAACAATTCAAACACAGTACTGCACCGTTAAGTCAACCAACCACATAACTATGAAAAATCAATCAGCATTTAATAATTAAACTGTAGGTGTTCAGGGCTAATCCCATCACAAATTATATTTTAAACTTATTTCCCTAGGGTTTCACTCAAATTTAGAGTTGGAGACACTCACTAGATACACAATTTAATTCCCCATTCAAGGAGTATTCATGTTGCATACATTTGATAGTTCTTGTAACATGAAAAATTAGAAATACATGAAAAAACATCATCACAGTCACATTTTTCATGTATTTCTCACGTTTCGTGTAGCAGGGTCCATCAAAAGCATCAAACATGGGTTCTCCTTGGTGAGGAATTAAATTTTACATCCAACAGGTGCTCACACTCGATATTTGGGTTATATCATAGGGAGATACGTTGAAAAAATAAAATTTATTTTTTATTTTTTAATATTTTTACTGTTTTTATGGTGAATCATCTCCCATGGTTGACGTGGTCATCTTGAATCCTAATATTTCTTATAAATCTAATTTTGGTTGTACGTTTTCCTTTTGAGGCTCATTTTTAACTTCAACATTTCTCTAATGTGGTACACCCATAACATCACACTTCAAACTTAGTTTTGATCTATGCCCTTATGAGGACAAGGAAGAAGAAATGAGTAAAATTCCTTATGTTCCTAGAGTTCGTAGCTTGATGTATGCTATGGTGTGTACCTATCCAGATATTACACATTCAGTGGGAGTGGTTAGTAGATTCCTTGCGAATCTAAACAAAAAACATTAACAAAGTGGTACAGTGGATTTTGAGGCATCTCGTGTTAATAATTAGTTTTCATTTTTCTATAGTAATAATGTTGTTCTTGAATGTTGTTCTTGATGCCGATATGTTAAGGAATTCGACCACTAGTTATTTATATACTTTTGCAAGTGCAGTATTTTTCTTGGATGTCTCAACTGCAAAAAGTAGTAGTGCTCTCCACAACCGAGGAAAAGTACACAATTGCCACATAAGCTTGCAAAGCATGTTGTAGATGCAACAATTTTTAGGAGAGATGGAAACAAAACAATATAAATGTGTGTTTCATGGTGACATTCAGAGTGTCATGCATATAACAAAAAACCTGACATATTATTCTAAGACAAAGAACATTGATGCTTAATATCATTATATTCATCATTTTTTAGAAGATGGACTTCCATAGTTGGAGAAAAAACACACTAAAGATAATACAACTCATATGTTAATGATTATTTTGTTGATGATAACGAGGCGCTTTGTAGAAACTTGGATGAAACACATATTCAGAAGAATTAGTAGTAAAGACAAAAAGATAATACGAAAAATATTCACTCAACCTTATATTTCGTTGCAAGTGAGATATTGTTAGAGTTGTTAGCAAATCCAAGTCAATGTTGTGCAACCCAATTGTACAGGTAACCAATAATATTGTCCCATGGTATCATAATTTGTTAGGCTTGAGAGAGGTCCAGATTTCCGTTGACTGATTGGACTTGGTCCAATTGATAACAACTTACAAAAGAGGCGTTCTGACAAACACACAATTCATAGCCCATTGCCACTTGCCTACCTCGGCCATGGCAGCAAAGGCCCATGATGAATTAATTTCAATGTAGATGACGATTTCTAATCCTATTTGATTTCTTGCATTAGATGCATTCATTTTAGTGTCGATGTCGATTTCTAGTGATATTTAATTGCTTGCACTAGATGCATTAATTCGATGTAGATAATTTTTAATCTTATCTGATTGCTTTCACTAAATGCATAGATTTTAGTGTAGATCGTGATTTCTAATTTTATTTGATTGCTTGCACTAGATGCATTGATTTCAATGTAGGTGTTGATTTTCAATTATATTTGATTACTTACACTAAATACATGGATTTCAGTGTAGATGGTGATTTGTAATCCTATTTTATTGCTTACAATAAATGCATTGATTTCATCATAGATGTTGGTTCCTAATCCTATTTGTTTACTTCCAATAGATACATTGATGTGAGTGCAGAAGTTAGTTTCTAATCTTATTTGGTTGCTTACATTAGGTGCAGTGATTTCAAAGTAGATGTTGATTTCCAATTTGACGTATGATGGTACATTAATTTTATTAACAATGTGCATTGATTTCAATGTAGGGACAAAAAATTATTGGAAGAAGAATGAAGTAGAGAGATAAAGGTGAAGAAAAAGAGAAAGGGAAACATAAGGAAGATGGAGAGAGAGGGAGAGAAAACAACTGAAGGGAAGAGAGATAGAAGTGCGAGAGAGGGAGAGATACTTAGATTGGAGAAATAGAGTGTGTGTTTTGGGGGTAAGATAGAGAGACAAAGGGAGAAACAGATATAGATAGCAAGTGGAGACACGGAAGAAGAGAGAGGCAGGGATAGACAAAGTGATTGATAGATCTGCAATGAGAGAGCATGTGTGTTCGGGGGTTGAGATAGAGAGACAAAGAAGGAGATATGGAGGGAGATCTAGATATAGATGGAGAGGGGAGAGAGGGAAGAAGGATTCTTGCACTATATCCATTGATTTCAGTGTAGATGGTCATTTCTAATCCTATTTGATTGTTTGCACTAAATGTATTGATTTTAGTGTAGATGTTCATTTCTAGTTATATTTGATTGCTTTCACTAGATGTATTGATTTCAATGTAGATTATTTCTAATCCTATCTGATTTCTTGCGCTAATGCATTGATTTCAGTGCAGATGGTGACTTCTAATACTATTTGATTTCCTGCACTATATGCATTGATTTCAATGTAGATATTGATTTCTAATAATATTTGATTGCTTGCACTAGATGTATTGATTTCAATGTAGATGATTTGTAATCCTATTTTATTGCTTCCACTCGATGCATTGGTTTCAATGTAGATGTTGATTTCCAAAAATATTTGATTACTTGCACTAGATGCATTGATTTCAACGTAGATGATTTGTAATCCTACTTTATTGCTTGCACCAAATACATTGATTTCAGTGTAGATGGTGATTTCTAGTCCTACTTGATTGCTTGCACTACATGCATTGATTTAAGTGTAATTGTTGGCTTATAATTCTATTTGCTTACTTGCACTAGATGCATTGATTTCAGTGTAGATGTTGGTTTAAAGTCATATTTTCTTACTTGCGCTAGATGCATTTATTTGAGTGTAAATGTTGATTTTTAAGCCTATTTTATTACTTGCATTAGATGTATTGATTTCAGTGTAAGAACAAAACGTTATTGACAATGTACAATGATTTTTGTTTTATAGTAATTCAACCTATTAATATTGTAGAGAAAGAGAAATAGGGCATGCTCTTTACTATAATAGCTCGAGCTAAATATTTAAATGATTTAGGATTTAACTTGCTAGTTTTATATAATCGATATGAAAAGATGAAAACCAATGGGAAAATAAGACAAAAGTAATAAGGGTGACAATGAGAATAGTAGAAGAAAATAGTTTGATATTAATCACAATGAGGACTATTTGTATTTGACTATATTCTTATTATTCACATTTTTTATCATTCAACATTATTACCTTGTAATTTTAGACCACATTAATCTTAGACATATTTATTATATTTAAAATAATTATATTAATATTAGATGAATTTACATATTATTCATAAAATTAATCATATGTTCATTAGATTTTCTTTGTGCCATACAAATGAAACCATCCTAGATCCATCTTAACTCTGGATCTAGCGCGTCGAAAGGAATCAAATCTCTCGAGGTGAAAACCTTTCTTCAAGTTTTGCCATAAAGAAAGAGGTTTGATAAATTCGAAGTTAATATATCTAGGTGGGTAAAAATAAAATGAATCGAAAGTTGATGTTTGGTCCTATTCGAATGTCGGCCATTATGTTGCACCATGTGATCCAAAGCACTCTGATTCGATTTCTCATATCATGTCGTCTTATATCGTTACAGGTTTATTAATGGAACATGAAAGCTGTATATCAATCCCCACCGTTCGAAATGCAAGGCACACATTTTAACGCAACGGGACATGTTATATGACTTAAATTTGAGGGCGAAAAAACACTTTCATTTGGAACCATAAAAAGTTGTTCGTGAGAATCACTGCCCATCTTTGAAAAGAACATTAAAGCTATTACGGAGTACATGAAGCTGATGAAGCTGTTACATAGTACATGAGAAACGAAGAAGGGTAGGTAAAAATATGTGCCGATGTTACATGTATAACGAGATATCGTATAATTGAAATGAAAACAGCACATGTAGCCTGTATGTTGAGAAATTACAATAGATAAACACAGGATAACCATGCAAAATCAATTTTCCTACCTCTTCTTCCATAAATGTATCTGTCTACTGAGCTTGTATATGAATAACTCAGAGCGCTAAGAAAACTATGTTGGACTAGGTTACATTGAAGGAGTTGTAAGGGCGAGCTGGTTTGGAGTTCTTTGGAACGTTTCAGCGTGTGGAGAAACCGCTCCACCTGCTTGAGATAAATCAGTGGTCTCCATGACTATTGGACACTGTCGTTCGATTCGGTCCCTTGAACAGTTCCAGATCCTCCGGGGTTCTTATTTCCACTTTTGAAATTTAGGCAACGGCTACGGATAGGGCAGGACGAATGCGAGCGGAGCCAATTATCAATCCATTCCACATGGAATGCATGATTTCACTTTGGTAAAACTATCATCTTTTCACCTTCCGCAAAGTTGGCCGAGAAGATTGGACAATCTGTTGGCACGGGCCATGGCTTTGACGTAGCGGTGTAGTCTATAGTCGGAATTGATTTCAATACTGCCTTTTGCAACCCCGTGTCGGCCACTCGATCTGATGAGTCGAGCATCGTCTGGCTTCTACAGCGCTGAACGCATCTAAGAAACCAGGTGATTTTGAGAGCGAGGATAAGGAAAGAGAGAAAACCCGAGATAACAATTATTGGATTGTATTCCACAATGTCATTATTTTCGTAAGAACTAGATCGTTTCCTTTGTCTAATTCTGGTGGAGAAGATGTGGGTACAGAAGCCAATATCTTCCTAATTGACGATTGAAACTCGAAAACGTTGTACAACTCTCTCATTTTTCTCAAATCCACAAGGCCTCACAAATAAATAAATCGATATATTAGCGCTTGGAAAACGAATGAAGACTTCTCCTTCTTGTAATTTGGTAGAGCCTTTTTAGGGCCACGAGCTTATGCTGAAGTATGATGCGCATATCGGCTATTGCCACTGTATGATATGATCCATATCTGCTAACTCATAATTAAACATGTTTATGACGATGATATCATGTCCCTTCAATGTTTCTTATATCAATGTTTCTTATATCACAGCAGCTCACTTTCAACTCGTAAAAATCTCTATCCCTATGGCCAATTCAGGATCCTATTTTGAGGGCTTAAAATAATTAACGATCTCATGATTGGTCCGTCCATTGTTATAATTACTTATATTGACTTCAAGTGATTGTTATAATCGTTTATCTGCATACCAAGAAGTTTCCTAATGCCCTCTAAAGTACACCAGATACACTTTTT
This sequence comes from Pinus taeda, assembly GCA_000404065.3. Taxonomy (NCBI): domain Eukaryota; kingdom Viridiplantae; phylum Streptophyta; class Pinopsida; order Pinales; family Pinaceae; genus Pinus; species Pinus taeda. The sequence continues at coordinate 275,928 of APFE031317227.1, read as the reverse complement.
TTTCTTTGCAACTAGTCATTCGCTTATATTGATGTGAATGCCCTTCCAAACGAACACATGTCATGTCTTGTACCACTTGTATATCCAACCCCCTCATATAAAATTTTAAAAGATTTCATATCGATATTTTATATAGAAAAAATATAAAAACTGAGTTGAAAATGGACAATTGCGGTTAACTGTATTATACTGCAATTGAAATAGCTCAATGTGATACTCAAGGCGAAAAAGAAGTGTAAGGTATAAAACTAAATTAAGTAGTTGGTAAAAAAATTTAACACACCAATCATATAAGAGTTTCTACTAGAACTTATAAGCCCTAAAAAAAAGTACTCACACTCAAATTATATGTTATTAACTGATGAGGGTGAATCTCATTGCTTTCAAAAAGCTTGTGTAGTGGAAACTAACAAAAAGTTGAAGAAAGAAATGGAGGAAGAAATGCATTCTCGTGTGAAGAATAAAGCTTTCAAGTTAGTGAAGATTTTAGAGAGATGAAATTCCCTACAAAACAAATGGATATACAAGATTAAACATGAGGATGGAGAGAAGAAGGAATGATAAAAAACAAGGTTGGTAGTGAATGGAGTTTCCCAAAAAGAAGGTATTGACTTTACAAATTAGATGTGAATACAACATTCTTTGAAGGATAATTAAAGGAAGAAAGTTATATGGAATAGTTACAAGGAAGGTGAAAGGCAAAGAAAACCTTGTCTACACATTGAAGAAGAACTTTTGTGGATTGGAGTAGACACCTTGCCACTGGTACAAGAAATTTTATTCATTTATGCTAGAGTGTGGCTTCTAAAGAATGGAGGCTTATCACTGTGTCTACATCAATGGGTATGAAAAAGAAAGTTATATTACACTACTATTTTATGTGGATGATACCCTAATTGTTGGACATTGTAAGAACATGATTAACAAGTTGAAGAAAGATGAACGCAATCAATTTGCAATGTAAGATTTAGGTCCATCACAAGAAATACTAGGGATGAGGATTATGCATGAGACAACGAACAAAAAATTGTGGTTGCTGCAAGAAAAATATATTAACAAGGTGATAGATAGGTTCAATATGAAGGATATCAAACCAGTCATTAGAGAAATTTTGAGGTCTAAAATGGGTCTCTTAAAGGATATTATAAAATAATAGTGGAAATAATAAAATAAGATTAGATTACATCATCAAATTTTAGAGGGAAGAAAGAAAAAATTATTTTTTCAACTCATATTTTAAACTTATTTCTCTACAGGTTTACTCAAATTTAGAGTGAGAACACTCTTTGGTTACGTAATTTAATTCCTCATCCAAGGATTACCCATATTACATACTTTTGATAGATCATACTACATGAAAAAGTAAATACATGAAAAAACATGATTACAATCACGTTTTTCCTGTATTTCTCATGTTTCATGTAGCATCGTCCATCAAAAGTGTACAACATGGAAACTCCTTAGATGGGGAGTTAAATTTTCGATCTAACAAGTCCTCCTCCATGAAATTTGAGTTAAACAGTAGGGAGGTAAGTTGAAAATATGAGGTGATTTTTTTTTAACATTTTTACTTTCTTACTCCAAAAATCATGCATCATCCCCTGGTTGACATCATCATATTGAATCCTAATGGTTATAAATTTTATATCGGTTGTACATTTTTGGTTTTAGGTCCATTTTTTACCTCAAAATTTCTCTAATGTGGTACACCCCTAGTACCACACCTCAAGCTTAGTATTGATATGCACCCTTATGATGACAAGAAGGAAGAAATGAGTAAAACTTCTTATGATTTTGTAGTTGGTAGCTTGAGGTATTTCATGGTTTGTACCCATCTAGATATTACATATTCAGTGGGAGTAGTGAGTAGATTACTTGCAAAACCAAACAAACAACATTGGAAATTGGTAAAGTGGATTTTGAGGCTTCTCAAGGGTACTAATAATTATTCTTTTATTTTTTGGTAACAATAATGTTTCTATTGGATGTTACATAGATGCAAATATGGTTAGAGATGTGGATACTAGAAATTCCACCACTAGTTATTTATATACTTTTGCAAGTGCAATAGTATCTTGGATTTCTAGACTATAGAAACTAGTAGCCTTCTTTGCAACAAATGTACAATACATAACTGCCACATAAGCTTGCAAAGCAAGGATGTGGAAGCAACAATTTTTAGGAGAAATGGAAATAAAACAAGATAAATGTGTGTTGTATTTTGACATTCAGAGTGAAATTCATTTAGCAAAAAGCTTAGCATATCATTTTAAGAGAAAATGCATTCATGTTCAATATAATTATATTCATCAAGTTTTACATGGTGGAATGTTATAGTTGGATAAAATACGCACTAAACACAATACAATTGATATGTTGATGAAAATTTTGTAGAAAATAACCAAGATCTTTGTAGAACCTTAGATGAAAGAAATCTTGGGAAAGGATTAATAGCAAAGACAAAGAAACAATTTCAAAAATATTCACTAAACATTCAATTTACTCGTCAATTTTTATATGGTGGACTACTGCAGTTGGAAAAAATATGCACTAAAGACAATACAATTGATATGTTACTGAAGATTTTGTAGATGATAACGAGGAGATTTGTAGAACCTTGGATGAAAGAAATCTTGGGAAAGGATTAGTAGCAAAGACAAAGAAAAAATTCCAAAAATGTACACTCAACATTCTATTTTCTTTGAAGTGGGAGATTTTTATAAGGTTTGAGACCAAATCCAACTCAAATTTATGCAACTCCATGGAATAGGTAACCCATGGTATTGTCCCATGGTATTATATTTTGTTAGGTTTGAGACCAAATCTAGGTTAAAGAATTACAACGGAGAGGGGGGTTTTAAGAAAATGTTTGAGACATTGTTTTGGGTGAATTGTCTTAACTTGAGACAAAAAAAATTGTGTATTGTCTCAAATATTGCCTTTAAGAAAGTGTTAGATTATTGTCTTAAAAAATTGTCTCTATCAAGATAATATATACACAAACATTGTTTTCTGTTAGGAGACAATTTCATTTTTTTCTTTCTAGAGACAATAATTGGGGTTAAATACATATTGTCTCTATATGTATTTAATCCTAGCTAGTGTCTCTCTAGAGAAAATAAAAATTATATTTAAAGACAATGCAATATCACTTTTGTATCTTTAGAGAACAAAAAATAGTGAATCCAGAAAAAATTCTCACCATTTAAATAAATAAATATAAAAATATATATAATTCTAAATAAACTTAAAATATCATTAATTAATTCATATTAGGACATGGTGGAATTGAACCACCAACCTCCTGCTTACAATGCAGATGCTCTTCCATTGAGGTAGGACCCTTTAAATAAGTATGTAAGGAGTTATGGAAGTCCTTGATAATTCATATATGGGAATTGATTTTTAAAAAATGCACTCAACTAATTTAGACATACGTGTTCTACAATAAGCGACAAATATTATATCCATTCATTCCTAATTCTATGCACTCGATTGATAGCAAGATATACTCAAATTGGATATGAATAGAAATTGTTGTAGCATTAAAAATAGGCATGTTGCTACTATTTGATAAATTATATGATAGTCATAGGTTTTAATGGATGGATTTATATTACAAGTTCCCCTCACTCTTCCAAACATGTTTATGATATACTAGCAAACGATGCCAATGGTATCTTCTCTCGATTGGACATATTATTGTATATTCTTCCCAATAAAGAGGAATAACATGATAAGAACTGATTGTAGTGGAGATGGATCCACTATTGGATGGCTTATTTTTACCTAAAAGAAACCATGGCTCGGAAGGATCTTAATTTAATACCCAAGAAGACTATCTATGGGTGGTCACCTAAAGAGTTTGAATGCTCACATTTATTTGTTTAATTCATTGATTAAATCTTTATCTAGTTGTAAGGAATGGAGGGTAACCACCAAATATTTGAATACAATTGTGAGTAGGTTTTGGTGTTGTGGATTTCATTGATTATTGGTTGACATTGGGTATTATAGCAAGGCCTTAGAGCTCTTTAGAGCATTAAAGCAATGACTTGAAAGTCATACTTGGTTATGGGAAGTTCTTAATTAGGGTTCTCATATTAGGACTTAGTACATAATTTATTTGATGTAAATCTATGGTGAGTGTGGTTTATTTTAATCTCTGATGGTGATATAACTACATGCTTAGAATGTGAGAAAGGCTAGGGAAAATAACATGGAATTATGAGTAAAGATGTGTTCATTAGGTCCTGATAATGCAAGGGTAGCACTCATATCGAATGGTGAACATAAATAATGGTGAGTTACTATTATAGAGATTTATCATCAAGTCAAAAGGGTTTCTCAAAATGGTTATTTGTAGGTCAAAATGGTTTCTTAAAATTATTTTGTGTTGGTTAATGATTCCATTGATCTAGGGAAAAACCAATGTCAAGAGATGATTGTAAAAGCTAGTGCACATGTAACAATGGATTAGTTTAGAAATGATTTGTCATCTATGATCAATGTATATCAATATGCACCTCGTAGTGGGATATTAGCATATCTTGTCTTTATTGGTCACCAATAAGGAAATCCTGTTTGGAAGAACATGAAAGACCTTTGGTAAGCTCATGCAACAGCTCCACTATATTGGCAATTTGAGAGAAGTCTTCTAAATTTTCTATCACATGCTAATCAAGAAAAGTAAATTCACAAATTACTACTATCTCAATGAATATGTAAGGAATCTAAATCACTGTCTATTCAAAAAATCATCAAATGTTACATAAGTAAATGGGAACCCTATCCAATTATAATAAGGGGATAAGCGAACAAAATACATATAAATAGAAATAGAAATATATAGTTGCCAAGTGCCAGCTTGATGGTGTTAACATAATTGAATTCAAGTAGAACCTTTCAAGACCTTCCCAAACTATGAAAATTCCCATCCACAAAGCCCAAGGGCACCCTTACCAGCAAGTCATACTAGTATAAGCTAGTGAGAAAATGTGAGCATAGTGACCCAAGGATTTGAACCTCAAAGTTTACTTTTGAATGGATAGTGTCATAGGCCCATATGGTGCTTGTCCAATATTTGTCATGGGAGAGTTTGAATTTCTAGATTAAAATGAAACAATGGTATAGGTTGAGACTAAGTCAAATAATATGGAAATGTAGAGTATGTTCCTGAAACCCTTTCTACATATAACACAATTCTCTCTTTTGTAACCAAAGGTTGCACATTTGAAAAGTTGTTGACTCCTAAGAATCTAAGTGCTCCATATAAAAATATGTTCATTAATATCTATGAAGAGCCTATATAGTACAAAATGAGAACATCAGACATTTTTTTGAGTTCATCTATCCAAAAACAAATGGGCAGTAATCTATCATACATAGTGAAATCTCAAGTACATACTACTTTGTGCCTGCTTTCCGAAAGATTGTTCCAAAGAAAAAAATGTAGGTAGGTGTGAAGAAGTATTTAACAAAATTATAATGAGGAATTTTTCAATAATCCTAAGAATGATTGTGAATACTAGGTAGTGAAGTATAGATAATTTTCTCCTAGAGATAGAGTGTTGATATCTTTAACAAAGGTCCTATTCCACCTTCATTCCTAAGAAAAATAATTAAATCATAGAATGTTACTTTGAAATGGATATATTAGTATCTTTTTGACTTGTTATAATGCTGACTATTATAAGTTGAAGGATTCTAGTGCTAAAACATTGGAAACTTTAATGCTTACTTGTGGAGGGAATAGTTTGTGTAATGCTTTGCAAATTCTATCAACATACGATGATAGAAAGTAATAAAACTAACTTCCAAGTTCCAACATCCATGTAACTAGGTTGTATTTTTGTTTGATTTATGGCACTCCTGGAATAGCCTACAGCCTGCATGGTGAAAGTAAGAAAATTAACTCACATGTAGACACTAAATTGATAGTACTCTCTTAAAAGCATTCCTTTTCTAACTACAGGACTCTGCAAAGTAGTTACCTCAAAATTATCCAACAACCTTGTTAGAATTTTGGTGCAGTGTCCTAAAGTTAATGAATTTCCCTCCTCTCTTCATCAACAAAACATGAATTGATAATAGTAAGTCAAAAATCACCACTCTAATTTATATATAAGTTATCATATAATCTATACATTGATTTATCTCATCAAAAGCTTCAAAAAATGTCAATGTCAAGTTGATTAAAGGTACATAGAAATTTATTTCTAGTATCTATTATGTCACGAATAGTTCACATAATAATTGCAAATGTCTAACATCAAAACCAGAAGTGGGATCATCTATGAAAATTATTGAAGGATTTGAAACAAAATCAAGAGCTATTATTAGTCTTTTCATCTATTATGTTGACAATCTAGTTATAGTAGGTAGGGCTACTAGTGCATCGCTTAAATTGTGCAATTCCACAAGTTCCATGACCTCATCAATAAAGTCTTGTAAATTGGAATCTTTTGTGAGTCAGCAACATGATGATTTTAGATTTCGAACTATGTCATAACATAAATTGATTGGTTTTGTAGACTTATAGTTTTGGTTTCTTTGGCAACATCCTTTAGAGGGTGGAGAAATATCGAATATAACAATGACTCCAGACTATGACCTATGGAGAATGTATGCCATTCTGCTCACAATGACAAGAAATATTAGGAAAGGTTTCATGCTTTGTGGGAAATCTAAATATCCAACTATAACCCTCACCTGTACCATCTTGCAAAAAATGAAATCTATCTTTAGTTAGTCCTTGTTCCCTCATTTCCTATAAATGAATCTAGAATTAGTTAGCCAAATGAATTTAGTAAGAGAATGTACAAAAAGTGGAAATAGTTGGATCACATAATAAATCAATATAATGGCTAGATTTCCATACAAGGGGCATGTCAACAAAGTATTTGACATTTTCAAAAGACAAGGCTAGTGGTTGAAGTGGAAAAATCCTCGCCTTGGAGAAACTCTTGTTGCATTCTCCAAATCCAGCTCATTATTACAAACTAGATTAGTTGACTAGATGCTTATTTGTTTGATCTACATTTTGACTACATAAACATTGAAATTTTGTTACAAAACTAAAATTAATGGAATTATATTCTACTCAATCCCTTTACAATTCAATATTTTCAACAAAATATGAGACAAAGATTGTTGATAACTTTATTACAAGTATTATTAGCATTTGTAGAAGATAGAGAACATAAGAAAGATCCTCCTTTTGGACTTGATGGTATTGTATTGAGCCTTTCCTTTGTACAATTATGTTAGGATTACATTTATTCATAATCTTCTTGAGGAATGAGAGCTTGAAGTTTTCCAAGAGCTACACAAAAGCAAATCCCATATCATTTCATATTGGAAAAGATTTTATAAAATAGAGATAAGTGGAAACAGAATGGTAGGTATGTGTGCAATTAGTCAACTCATGATTTGGATATTTAAGATCCAAGTTAAATAACACAAAACATTGAAGTATAATGAAAATACATAAAAATCATGAACTCCTATCCAAGACTAGTATTTTCGTGTAAAGATGTTATGGCACTTAAGCATAGTAAGGCCCAGATTCATGGTGTTGTTTTCATTCAGAAGGCCAACATCGTTCCATGAAACTACTCAATGTGATGCGTGGTGGTATAAAATTCTTCATAATTAAAATTTGTTGGTTCGATAGAATTTCACAGATTCCTTAGTGGATTAAAAAGGTTGAAATATTACAATATTCCATCTAGGAGAAAATATTTCATTCACGGTGATCCAGATTTAAATAGGAATGCAACAAAATATAGAGATAACCATAAATATAGATATGCAGTGGAAATAATACTTCATTTCGTTAATGTAAAATATTGAAATATGCTTACAAAAAAAAAATGGAAATAATCAAGCTAGTGAAACGGTAGCTTATCCCTAATAAGAGATGTGGCAGCTACATGCCTCTGAACAATGTTAAAATGAGGATCGAAGGCCTACTTATTGTTGAGAAACAAGGAAAAAGCCTAAACATTCAAAAACCTAACCCTAGAAGATGAAACACCAAATTGTGGGCCCCGTTTGGGTAAATTGCTACATCAGCTTCTCGGTGTCATAACTTTCGCATAGGATCTTTGTTTGACATGCACAATAGCTCGTTAGAAAGATCTATATGAGGACTACAACTTTGGGAATAGAAATGTTGGTCCATAGACCCGGGTTTCTCCTATTTTTCCCAAAGAAGTCGTTTAGGGCCTCAAAATGGCTCGAGAAGTTCAGGACCCTAAAAACTGCTAAAAATAGTAAATCATGCTATAGTTAAGGAAACTAAAAATCTAAAAGAAACAGTTGTAGGGGTCCAAGTGGGATAGGTGGGTGGCCATCAAAATCCACATAGATCATTCCTTCCCCCTTTGGAAGCAATGGTCCCCATTGCGTTGAGTTCCTCCAACTGTTGAACTTGGTTACTCGTGAGTTGCTCTGTAATCTATGATGTGTCCAGTAATGGTGGGAAGCATGGTAGAGGGTGGTACACATTGAATACTCAGTGAAAGAGAAGGAATGGAGGAATGTTTTTCTCCAAAGCATTGTTTCCACAGCCTTGGTAATGATGTAAGGACCATTTTGGAGTGGTATGAGCTTTTGATGGGCTCTTGTAAGCTGTTTTTTTATGCAGATGTAACCAAAGTTTTTCGCCCACCTAAAAATTTTGTGCTACTCGTATGGGTGAGGAGAAGTTCTTCCTGTTTGGTTTCATGACCATATCCATTTGGTGATGTTTCTGTGTGGAGGAAGCCTTCACAGGGGTCATGGATGTGGCTACGATCTTCCCCTTACTTTGGGAGCAAACCAGATGGAAAATGAATTTCCTAGTCTAGGAGATGAGCTTGCTACCTTTCTTAGTAGTGATCAAAGAGGTGGCGGTAGGTGGGGCTGCCTCTAGTACCCTGTATAATGAATTACCCAAATAAATAATGACATCACGAGGCCTTGACTCATACATAGCATGTCGTTTCCTTATGTATGGTTGGACTAATAGTACATCAAAAAAATCAATAGGTGCAACATCACATGATACCTCATTTATGAAGGGTTTAATGTTGTAGGGAAGGTAGCACTTTACGAACATAGAGATCTCATGCTTGGTGAAGCCACCCGATATTATATGGCTGTGGGTGTGATGTAGTCGGTAGCCTCAACCTCTTCACAACCTCTATTGAAATGAGTATATTTTGGCTACCACTGTCGACAATGAATTGTAGCGGCAAAGCCTTAACCCACATCTACTAGTGGAAAAGACGCTCCCCCTCCTCTGGATTGTCAGGCTTATTCTTCTAGACCTTGGCAGTGGCAACAATGGCCCTGGGTTTTGCATCAATGATATGCCTCCCTTTTCCATTCCCCTTGTAGTGTTCTAACTCAAGGTCGAAACATGAATCTGATTCTCAAGCCTTCAACTTGGCCACCAGCGACTGCTTCGTCTGACACTCACTTGTGTTGTGAGTGGGGCTCTTGTGGAACTCACACCACTTTCCTGTGTCCTTCGACTTCGTGGTGTTTTTATTCTTTTGTGGCTTCAACGGGTTGTCTTGGGTTGCCCTATCTTAGCTTTGTCCTTGGTTTTGCGATTTGGGGAAGCCTTTCCCTTCCTTTAGATTCACAGATCCAAATTCTTGCTTCTTCTGTTTGAACTTCTGCGCGATTTTGACAATGTATGAGTACGTCGTGCCGAGCAAGGATATTTTTAGGAACTCCATCTCTTCCTGGATGTATCTATGATGACATCCATGGTATTTGACTACCAAACACAACTTAGAGTCCTTAATACCCAACTATGTGTGAAGGGTATGAAAAATGTTTATGAACTTCGACACATCTTGGTCCCTTCCCTGCCATAGTGTGGTCCACTTTATGTATTTTTCCTCGTCGCTTTTGCTAGGGTAGTGTTGCTCCTTGATGGCATCATAGAATGAATTCCAAGTGGGTGTGACTGAAAATAGTGAGCCTGTACTTTCATCCTTATGCCAGCAGTATATTTCCCACCAGTCCTTGACGTGGGGAGCTGCTTTGAGAAAAGTGAAAATGGTCTTTTCCCGACTAGAAAAATCATGAAGAGAAAAATATCCTTCTATCATATTTAACAATTTATTTATGGCTTCTGCGTCTATATGAACCTCAAATATGGGGATTTTGAAATTAACATGTACCTTAAATGGCGTGGCATTTCTAGAGTAGCTATTTGAAGTCAATGTGTTGCCTCTGGGTAGCCACTGAAGAATCTGAGCAAAGATGTCTAGCATCGTGTTCCTTTGTCACTCGACGGCCTATTCAAGCAAAATTTTGATAAGATCTTCTACACCATCATCTTTCTTTTCATCCACCATGGGAGGTCATCCAGATTTGCGAGGCTGGCCTTGTAAAGGTTTGACCAGTTCAAGCCCTAACTCCTTATATCTCGACCTTGTTAGGGACATGCAAAGAAAAACAGAGAAAGAGCATACTGCTTTGATACCATTGAACTAGATTTAAAGAGGAGTGCATCAAAATAAATGATAACTACAAATACAATCATGTAGTGGAAATAATACTTAATTTCATTAATGTAAAATATTGAAATATGCTTACAAACAAAAATGGGAATAAAACAACTAGGGCGATGTTAGCTTATCTTTGAGAAGAGATGTGGTGGCTACATGCCTCTGAACTATGTTACAAAGAGGCTCGAAGGCCTATTTATTGTTGATAAACAATGAAAAACCCTAAACATCCAAAAACCTAACCCTAGAAGATGAAACACCAAATTGTGGCACATGTTTGGGTAAATTGGTACATCAACTTCCCGGGGTCGTAAACTTGGCATATGATATCCATTTTATGCGCACAATAGCTCATGAGAAAGATCTATCTGAGGACTATAACTTTGGGAAGAGGAACATCGGTCCATGGACCAATGTTGCTCTCATGTTTCCCAAAAAAACATCGTTTAGGGCCTCAAAACGTCTTTGGAGATTTAGGACCCAAAAAACTACTCAAAATAGTAAATTGTTCTATAACTAAGGAAACTGAAAAGTTGAAAGAAATAGCTATGGGGGTCTAAGTGGAATAGGTGGGTGGCCACCAACATCCACCTGGATCGCATAGGGAACACATTCTTTGCATGCATCAAAGGTGAGCACTAGCAACCCCATATTTACCATTTTGGGAGGCTATCTACATTTCAAATCCATCACAATGTTAATTTGATTATAAATTGATTCTTATTTGATAAAATAATAAAGTCCTATTATATCACTATAGTGAAAAATTATAGTTCTTATATGATTAGAATTACAAAGTAACTTCCTCATTTTTTAACCTTCTCATCTTGTATGAGTTCTCCATTTGTCCCTTAGAAATGTTTATGTCCATGATTTAGAAAGGAAAAAAAAATACTAACCTCTACGAAGAATGAATCCTACAAGCATGAAGATGATACGAAGAGCTAAGGCTCCTTCAGTATTAGCTAGGACCATTATTTTGCAAACTCGTTCTATAAGGATTAATAGGAATGATGTTGTTGTTGCAAAATCAGAAAGACAATAAATATTTTATTGATTTTTATAATCACTTGGGGCACATACAACAATGGACACAAGGTGTAGACACATGCTAGGGAAAAACCCCCTTGAGGGGAAAGCCCAGTCAAATTAATTCTTCCTTTCAGTAGTATTTCTTGGGACTCTTCACCCTAGACCTTGACCGGACCTTCCCTCCACACCAAGTCATCCTCCAGAAGATTGATATCTTCCAAACAACTTTGACTATCCACCAACTTGCAACCACTCATGACTTTCAATAGTAGTCCAACTTGGGAGACTTCATTCTCCCAATCGAGAGCATAAAACAGAGAGATACCACCACTAGAATTTTGATTTTCCTTGACTCAAACTTCCCCAAACTTGCATTCACTTTGACTTCTCAGCAATAAACTTTCCAAGCTTCCTACCTTGCACTTCTGCAGAGAAAATGGGGTAGAATGGTGATGAGCACCAGTTTTGTAGCAACAATGCTGCCACTCTTGGGCTACCATCTTTACTTATCAACCTTGGGCTCATACAAACTCGAAGGTGGCAATGTTGTATGCACAAGTAAGAGTGATGGTTCTGCCTGTTGTCACTATTCAGATTGTGAGAGACCACTGGGGTTCCAAGCTAGAATTCTATGGATTCAAAAGAATATTGATTCTTTGATCGAAGAGAGGTAAATCTACTCTAACATAGTTAATCTATTGCATTAATGGAGAAGGTCAACTTGTAACACTAAATCACACCATTCCCTAATTAACCATTTAAGAAGATATGCTAGGCAGAAATGCTGAATCAACACAAAAAAAATGCTACTATCTATGTTGCAGAAGTAAGAAGCATCAAACAATACTAACGTGCAAGTAAAGAGACTAAACTAAATCTATTTTTTCTTTTTTGGTCTTTTTATGCAAAATCAAGTATGCAAACTAATTGTTCTTGTGGATGTGGCAGGTGGATCAAGGGTGCTTGAGGATGGTTAGAAGGTTTATGATGTGGCTGAATGATGTGGAACATCCCTAGGAGGATTTTGGTGACTTCCTAGAGGTTTTCGATCAATTCGGGCTCAAAACAGGTCATTTCAGGAAAACCTACAATATGTACTAGAAACATAGAAGATGATCTTGTAGGAATTATAAGAAACCTATAGGAAACAATCGAGAGCTAAATGTGAGGTGTTGGAGGTGATGGAAGGCTTAGGAAAGGTGTGTGATGGGCAGAATGAAGTGGTATAAGGTCTAAGAACACTCAAGAGTTAATATCCAAGATAATAGATGGCTAGATTCGTTCAATGTGTTTCTGAGAATTTCAATGAAAAATGATGAAAAACTAGTGAAGATGATAGTGAAAACAAGGGATGGCTAAGGTTAATGAAGTGGAAAGTTGTTGCTGGTTATTAAGTCTTAGTCTCCTCCTGAAGCACCTGCACTACATAAAACATGTGTTTCTTCCAAAAATCTATGCAACAAGATACATTTTCATATATTAGAAAAGAAAAATTAATGAATCAATTGCCTATACTATGCATGAATAAAGTTGATGAAAGGAATGAAAGCATGAATGAGATCTATTGTAGAAATGGAGAGGAGAAAGCTGACAGTGAAATCTACCTTGAAAAATTAACCAAATACTAAATTAAATACAACAAACTCCAAAGGTCATAAAAGAACTAGAAATCTGTGTTTTTGGGGTTTCTTAAGGGTCCCTTCCTCAAGTTGTGGTCCTAGAGGGAAGAAGAGAGGCCAAGACACCTGCTAACAACCTTGTGGTGATCCTTTTCTCCTTGCTAACCTGCTACTTGAAATAAGTCACAAATGGAAGAAAACTATTAAACAACCAATATAATCTACATTACTTGTAATGGAAATACATCTAAAAATGAAATTAACAATGAAGCTATGAATCTACACTAACATACATGTACAATAAAGAGGAGCCTTGGATGTTAGGGTTGGTTCCTAACCCAAGAGCATCAACCCTTTGAGTTAACCTAGTGCTAGCTCAAAAAAGAACTCATTCTTATTACAAAAACAACAATTTACATCAATAGAATTGTCACATGTTTTGTAGCTCGAAAATAGATTAGAGTTTTACAATAAAAAATATAAATCCTACTAAGGCCCTAGGCCTCTCTACTTATAAATTTTAAGTCTCCAATTAATTCCATAAAATTAGGGAGGCTCGGCTCCCAAACTTGAGATAAACTATTGCTTTGTCTCTCACTTGCTTGTCTTCCTTCTAGTCCTCATGATTTGGTTGTTTGCACTTCAAGATGATGTGATGAATGGATGAATATTCAAATGCAGGAGTAGTAAATGAGGAGGATTTACCTCCTACAATCCATCTCCCTTGTAAAATTTAATTTTTGACCTTAGTCTTTGCCAAAATTCCTTGATTTTTCTCCTTTAATCCTCAATTCAATGCATATTAGACCACAAAGCATAATATTCAACTCTAACTCACCTCATAAACAAAATATAATCAAAAACATGTAATAAGTTATCATAAAAGTTGGTTTGACTAAGCTAGGAGGTGAATTAGGGCCCATATAATTACCCAATGATGAGGCTCATCATCACCTCCTATTGAAGGTGTTGCTCATCCTTTGAGGAACTTAATCAATATCCATATCCTTCATGGCTCTAGTGGTCTCTCTGACATCCCATGTCTATGTCGTGGTATCCTCTTCTTGTTCATAGAATTCTTCTTTCTTTTCTACCTCTTCCCATTGCCTCTTTTCTTCTTCTTCTTTTCTCCCTTCTAGTGTCCCTAAGAGTAGTGGTGGACTAAGTTTTAGGCCTATCCAATTGACCTTCAACCTTTGCATAGATTTCTTATACATAGGTGTCCTAGTGAGTTCCTCTCTCAACCTTTGAGGATAGTGATATTCTCTTATCTTTAAGATGTATGGGAGTGTGTTCCATCTCCTTAGGTAAGCACATATAATATCATCTCCTAGCAACCTGAACATGTCCTGAAAATGTAAAATTGCTTGCCCTTGGGCATCAAGATATCTAGTTATTAGCTGAGGATCATTTGAAATCAAATTATGGGTATTGATGAGAGCAATGGGATTTGATTGTTCAACACTGATTAGAAGAGATTCAGTTTTCTCACTTACCAATATCATTTTCATCTCTGCAGCTCTTGACTCCTCATGGTTCATCCATGATGCTAAAGCCATTAATTGTAGATCTCCTAGCTTAGCATTAGGGTCCCATATATTCATGTCTATGTGGGCCATGTTTTGAAAATAAAACTCAGCCATTTTGGCCCTATCTTCTAGTGTACTTTGATCGCAAAGGTCAAAAAACTACCTGTAGACCTGAAATGGCATGGTGTCTCTCTGTGCTAGGGTCTTAATCTGAAACTGTAGCCATTTTTCTTTGTGGTAGGGAGCATAGGATTTAGATGGCATCCTACACTGGATTGATTCCAAAGAGAAACTCACCATACATGCCAATTGCTTCTCTCTTTCCTACAGTTGTCCCCTCAGCCATGCATTTTCTGTCTCTAGTTGATTTCTCATTATAACTTCTATGTCCCTCAAGCCACTCAACTCTCTACCCATCTCCTTGAGATTCCCTTCCATCTGCCCAATTTATTCCACCCCCTTTGATTTGGTGATTTGCAACCATTGGTGAGTTTTGGCCCACCCCTTCTCAAGCTCAAGGAACAATGGGATGCAAATCTTTGAGGTATGACCTTGCCTCCTTCAGTAAACTAGTAATAAGAGTCCATGTTAGGTTGGGGGCTAGGTTCTTTTGTCTTTGGGTCTTCATCTTTACTTTCTTAGTGCTCCCCTACCTTCCTTTCCAATTTCTATGCCTCCAGTATATTCCGCAGAGTATCCTATAGGACCATTTTTGCTTCCTGTATATTTTGTTGTGTATCCTGTAGGATTTCCTTTACCTTGGAGGAAGTTGATCTAGTAGTAGGCCTCCTCATATCAATGATAGGGGAATTAGGGGAAGGCATTTTTTCTTTTTGTGTAGGGGAGTCTTCAATAACAATAGGAATTTTGGTTGATGCTTGGGGCTTCCCTTATCTTATTCTTTTGCTTTTTCTTGTCCTGAAACATAATGGGGTCTTCCTCTGCCTTTTTCCTTTTTTCTTGATTAGGGTGCCAAGAGTAGTGATGGAAACTACTTCCTCTATCTCAATGGATTTTAGAGACATATTAGGTGACTCCTCCTTGTTTTCTATCCCCTCTTTTCCATTGCCTTCTTCCTCTATGTCCTTCATGTCTTTTTCTTCTTGTATATATGCATCATCTTTATCAATTTTCTCCTTAATTTCCTCCTATGTTTCTTCATCATCCTCCTTCTCTTCTCCCTCTTCTTGTTAATCTCCATCATGTTCCTCTATGTTAGCTCCTTCTTCATCCATCACATCCTTATCTCCTTCCATATCTTCCTCTTTATGTTTTACTTCCTCTTCACTGACAGTAGGACTAACATCATAAGTGAGAGCTTTGATGTCATCCTATACTGGCATGTCTCTGAAAATTGACCATGTTATAGGAGTTTTGAGGTTTTGGAGGAAATATTCTATGATGATCCTAATCAACCCATGGTGAGATAAATTTTGGGAATTTCTCTCCTTCACATTGATGCTTGACTCTATGGGTGATTGAAGCAATAAGTACGGTATGTTGAGCCTTTCTTGAGGGGGTGTTTCTGCTCCAAATATCAATTATTTAAGGATCATGAAATGATAGCCATAGACCACACTATATCTACCCTCACATGAGATGTATTTGATCATTTTCTAGCCTACCTCATCCCTTGGATATGGGAGACTTTCAATCCTTATTCCATTTTTGTACTTAGTGGGTTCCTCACCTTCTAAGAAGAATTTTCTTTTCGTAACCTGGTCATCTCCTTTATCTTATTTTCTCCATGGTATTCCTAGGGGAAGTGTGGTCACTCTGCTAATAAGCTCAGGGGTGAGGTCTATAGTGAGGCTCCTTATTACAATAGTAGCATGGCTTCTGGTGAGTGTACTGAGGGAGAGATCAAATTCTTGAGCCACCTCATCATCATACCCTCTGAATTTTTCGAAAAACCCCATCCAATTATGTCTTGTGAAGATTTCAAGCACTTGGGGGTGTTGTTGGATTCTCATAGTGTTAGTGGGCTCTCTCCTATTAAACCCTCCTTTCATCTAGGTGGTGAAGTTTGAGGAGAAAATGATAGGGTTGAAACAATTTTTCAAATGCAGAACCAAAATAGAGATGATTGTGTATGTAATTCTCTTACACAGTTGCTAAATTCAGTCAAACTTAGAGGATTTCTAGTTCATTTACTTGCAACGAGGGATGTAGTTATAGATCCTACCTCTTTATATTGTTTGCAGTGGCCAAATCACATGATATCCCTTCTAAACTCTTCTTTGCCAATCCTATAGGCAGTCTCTGTGTCTCTTGTGCATGATCCTATAGGAATTTTTGTGCAATCTTGTAGGAATTATTGTGCAGTGAAACAATGGAGGTTTGGTTCCAGTGCGGTTCCCGTGTATGAGAGTGACTTGAGTGAGGGAGTTTCGATGAAGTGAAATGCATGAATGCATGGGAACAATGTTTTATTTCTTCTTATGGTGATTCGGGGTGAGGTGGTGTGTTGGCAGCAATGGTACGTTTCCATTTTTGGACGATTGGTCCCCACTACCACCTCATCATTTCCCACACTCATAATCAGCTCCAACCTTATGAATATGTAGTTTTAACCACATTTGTCCCAGTCATTCTCTGTCTTTGAGTTGACTGTAGCCATGTGTGAGAGGACACCTAGTTGTGCATGTGCTGATTGAATGAAGGTGGCCAAGTTAACTAGTGACCTTTTCACTTATAAACCAACCATCTCATAACCCTTATATTTTTTTGACTACACAATGCATATGAGAGAGTGAGCAAGATACTTACCTATTGTTCCACTGTTATGTTTTTGTTGTCAAAGACCAGAGGTGTCATTGTATATATTTGTTGCATGCTATTCTTATTCCTCCTCTTACTGTTTGCTAATGGCTTCTTTGTTTGTGTAGGTACCTAACGTGAAGATATGATGTTGCTGCTTTGGAGCTCTTGGATCATCAAGTTGAAGGCTTGTTGTTGGTACGATTGGTATTCTGTGGGATAGGCTGTTACACAATTTCCTACAAGATGTCCTGCAATTGATTCTTCCTCAGAATTCCTTAATCATTCTTCTTACTAGGGCCGTGATGATGATGACATGGATGGAAAGAAGAAGTGGGAGTGTGGAGAGCAAGGAATATTTAGGTGATGCTCTTTATCCTCTTTGTTTCCCTTTTTTTGAAGACTGTAAAACAATATTGTTGAAACTAATTTTTTCTAATGGTGAGTGTAGGGATGATGATGGTGGATAAGGTGTGGTGATAGATGATGAAGAGGGTGAATTTTAGGACCCTATAAAGTCCATCATTTGCCTTCAGACTATTTCTTGTAGGATTTCTGGGTCAATGTAATTCCTACGAGATCATCCTATAGGTTTTTACGGGATCTTGTAGGAATACAGGGGACCCTGTAGAAAACATAATATTTTTATAAACTGAATCAATGGAGTAAAAAAAAATGACTAAAATGATGGAGGGATGCATGGTAATGAGTGGAAAAATACATATGTGGGTGAAAGGGGTCTCTTTTGGATCCTCTTTTGCTCCTTGATCATCCTTCTCGGTGACCTTCAAATGGAAATTTCATGATTAATTTTTTTTTTTTTTGAAAAACAACTAGGCTGCCTTTGAGTGGTTTTCACCCTAGCTATTTTTTGTGGGCACCTCAAGAAAGGTTTCCACCCAAGTATCTTTCTTATTCTCTTTTTTTTTCTTTTTTGTTGTTTTTTTTTTTACACTAGTGAGCCACCTCAAGAGGTTTTCAACCCAATGATGGGACTCAACCACCTCATCGAGGTTTTCACCTGAGTCCTTATTCTTTATTTCTTTTTCTCAGTGATTTGATTAGGGAGGAGCTATAAATTACTCCACTATCATCACTGTTTTATTGATATAATCAACGCACGATTTTTTTGATAAAGGTCTCTTGTAAAATTTCAATTGGTGTCCATTAACAAGCAAAGGAATGGCTTCTTCATCTATGGTCCTAATTTTCATTGAACCATTATCATGCCATCTTTCCACAACATAAGGTCTGAGCAATCTTGTCCTTAACCTACCCTTGAATTCTTTATACCTAGAATCATATAACAACAACCAATTGTCTTCCTAAAATTGCTTCTCCTTGATATTTTTATCATGCCAGATCTTCATCCGAAGTTGAACTACCTTTGTATTTAGGAGGGCCCACATTCTGAATTCACCCAAACCATTCAACTAGAACAATCTCTCTTTTTGTGCATTGCTGAGATCCAGATTTAGTTGGGCTACCATCCTTAATGTGTTATATTCAAGTTCAATGGATAGCAAGGCCTTTTTCCCATAGACCAACTCATAGGGTCTGAATCTGGTGGTGGTATTCCATGTGGTATTATAGGCCCAGGTGACCTCAACTAGTCTTTATACCGAATCCTTCCTAATACTGCTAACCACTTTCGTCAAGATGCCCTCCAGTGCTCCATTGGTCACCCCCACTTACCCATTAGCCCATGGACGATAGGGAATAGAGGTTCTATGCTTAATCTTGTGATGGTTGATCAAGCCTTCAATCATGTTGAAGGTAAATTGGCTACCTTGTTCTATGACCAGCTCTCTAGGGTATCCAAATTTGCAGAATATATTCTCCCTTAGGAACTTAGCCACTTTCTCTTCTGTTGCTACCTTAATTGCCTTGGTTTCAGCCCACATAGTCAAATAATCAGTGCACACAATAATGTATTGTTTTTTATTTTAAGGAGGGTCAATAGGGCCAATGAAGTCCATGCCCCACTTGTCAAATGGTTCGAAAGTTGCTTGAGGATGTAGAGGCATTTCATCTCTTGGAGTAGGCCTTCCCATCCTCTGGTGTCGATCACGTTGACTAGTGTACTTTTTTACATCCTGATGAATATTGGGCCAATAATAGCCTTCTTGTATCACTTTGAATGGTGTTCTCTTTATTTCAAAATGACCTGCACAAGGCCCATCATGATAGGTCAGAAGGATGTCAAAAACTTCCTCCTCCTTGACACACCTTCTCAAGATTTGATCTTAGCCAAGTTTGAAAAGATTGCCCCCAATCCAAG
Organism: Pinus taeda; assembly: GCA_000404065.3. Lineage (NCBI taxonomy): Eukaryota > Viridiplantae > Streptophyta > Pinopsida > Pinales > Pinaceae > Pinus > Pinus taeda. Next base: position 256,196 of record APFE031317227.1, on the reverse strand, counting down.
TGAACAGAGCGCTTTTCCTGGCTATCTTGCTCTTTTCTTTGGAGGACAAGGTTGGTGGGAACTGTGCGAATGCCAAATAGGTTGCTATATCATCAAACCACAAAAAGATAACTAAAGTAGAAAATAAGTGCTCGTCCTATAACTAGTCATCCACCATTCCTTCTACACCTGCAGGCAAATTTACTCTAGACCAAAAGTCTACAACAACAGTTTCCTCACCAGGCTTATCAACAATGGTTAGATCAAACTACTCTAATAAAATTAATAATCTTATAATTGGGCCATTTGTATCTGGTTTTTTTATTAAATATTTGATTGTAGCATGGCTAGTATGCACAAATGTCTGATAACCTGTAATATAATGCATGAATTTTTTAAATGAATGCACAACATCTAGGAGTTCCTTTTTAGTAATTGTGTAATTTATTTCAGATTTTGATAAATTCTTACTGATAAAATAGATAACATAAGGAAGTTTTTCATCTATGTGACCTAGGGCTATTACTATGGCTTTGTGTGAGGCATCAACTTGAATATGAAAGGTGAGGGCCCAATTTGGGCCTTAGAGAATATGTGCATTGGTTAACTTATCCTTTAGGATGTATAAGGTTTGTTGACAACTTTTTGACCATATAAACTCAGAGTCATTCGCTAACAAACCAAATAAAGGGGAGGCCAACTTGCTGAAGTCCTTTATAAACCTTCAGTAGTATCCAACTAACCCGAGGAAATTTTTGAAATCTCTATGCTTTTGAGGAGGAGGGACCCGTTGGATGATATCTATTTCGTTTGGGTCCACCTGCAGTCCTTGCTGAGATATTGAATGATCTAGCATGGTCCTTACGGTCATTAAGGATTCACATTTTTCAAGACTAAGAGACAGGTTCATTTCAATGCATTTGAGCAGTACCTTTCCTAGGTTAGATAGGGCTTCTTGAAATCACATCCATAAGGTGTAAAATCATCCATACAAATCTCCATTGAATGATGGACTAATTCAGAGAAAATACTCAAGACTGCTCTCTTGAAAGTGGCAGGAGCATTGCATAGGCCAAAAGGAAGGACCCTGTAGGCTAAAGTACCCCAAGGACTAGTGAATGTGGTCTTATCTTGGTCTTCTGGGCAGATTTGGATTTGGTTATACCCACTAAATCCATCTAGGAAAGAGAAAAACCTTTTCACTGTTAGGCGATCTAGCACTTGGTCAATGAATGGTAGAGGAAAACGATCCTTCTTTGTGGCTTTTCTCAACTACCTGTAATCAACACAAATTCTCCACTTACCATTTTTCTTGGGAACTAACACCGAAGGAGACACCCACTCATTGTTGGAGATAGGATAAATGGATCCTACATCTAGCATTTTTTGCAGTTCTTCTTTGACTACACCTTTAATAGCTAGATGCATCCTCCTTTGTGGTTGTCGGACTCACTTGCACCCTTCCTTGATGTATATGTGGTGAGTACACACTGAGGGGTGTACTCCCTTCATTTCCTTGTAACTCCAAGCAAAGGCTTCCATATTTTCCTTTAACATGTTGCATAAATTATCTTCTTGAAGAGCAGAAAGAGATGGATTGATTTTCAAGGTTCTTTCTGGGCTGAATTCTATGGTTTTGACATGGAGTGGGTTGGAATCTGGCAAGCATAATTAAATTGGATGACTGTTATAGGATTTCTTTATTGCTTCTTCTAGTGGTAATGAACCAGTAGTTGGACTTTGGAGTAGATGTTCAATAAATTCATCCTCATTCTCTTGTCCTCCTCCCATGGTTGCTTCTAAAGCATAAAGTTGGGTGGAACAAACTTCTTATTCTTCCTCCTCATCAAACCATAAAGGTAAGTCATGCTCTAGAGAAGATTGAGCAAGAGGGTATATGACTAACTGCTTGGACATATGGCCATTGTTGATAGTCATATTTGTAGCTCTGCAACTAATGTAATCATCGACAGTGGCTAACCGTGGCTGCCTAAGGATGAGAGGGTAACTGGTAATCTTAGCCTTAGGTTGGAGATCTAGGAAATCTGTAGGGTACTCCAAAGATTTAGTGGAGACCATCACATCTTCCAAAATTCCCTCACGGGTTACTATGGAAGAGTCTGCAAGTTGCAGAACTGTTGTAGTTTTCCTCAATGAAAATTGGAGGTTGAGCTTGAGCATGGTGTCCTTGGTTATCTCATTAATGGCTGCCCCAAAATTGATCAGAATGTGTGGGAGAATGGCGCCATTGATATCCACATCTACTACAGGGCTTCTAGGGTCCAAATATTTTGGGAGATTACCTACCCAGCATTAAGTTGGACAACTTCCCAATGACATTAGTGGTGGGGCATCCCTTTTTTTCCTCCTTGGATTCTTGAAGCACTTGTCCTTAATCAACTTATTGTAAATGGGAACATCTTTTATTGCGTGGACACGTGGAATCTTTACGCATAGAGTTTTCATTTACTTCAAAAGTTCAGTCTCGTTTGGGGTAGGATGGAGTGTTTGGAATAATTTCTTAGGAAAGGAAATTTTTTTTTTAAGGTTGGCTTCCTATATTTCTTCCTCAACCTCCCTAGGTGGAGTTGGAGGTTGGTTATCTAGGAGAACTCTCCTAGATCTCAGGTTAATAGCTTGGATTTCCACAACATAAGATGGATATAATGTCTCTCCATTTTATACTTGTTGAGCCTACCTACTGTGCAGGTTTGGATTTGTTTGGGCAAGCATATGTGGTTGCTTGTGTGGAATACAGTGTAGGAGCTGTGGTTGGGTAGGTGATGGAGGAAATAGAGCTAGAGCATTGTTTTATTGTGGCCTGCACCCATAGACTGGTGTATTCCAATGACGTTGTGGTGGAGCATAAGGTTGAAATGACTAGCTAGCTAGCTGGGAGTGATACTGAGATACACGGGACCAAGGAGGGGGTGTATACCAGGAAGGATGAGTAGGGGTCGCCAAGAAGGTATGTCGTGGTTTGGTTGGGGTTGTAATATGCATGGGATGACCCTTGCATGCCCTAATGTTATGGTCTAGGCCCATGAGGTATGCTTTGATTAGTGTAGTAAAGCTGCTCAGTGACCCCTTCAGCACCCTGATATACAACTTTGACTCTAGGTAAAGAAGGGCCCTTGTTTGTGGAGTGGTTTTCTTCATAGACCGAGCAAATTCCAATAGTGTTCAATGGACCATCACTCCTAGGATGCCTCCTAGTGCATCTCAGACAAAAAATGGCCAAGGCTCTCTCTGCTTCCTCCTGCTTCCTCTTAATGTTCATGGTGTCCGTTTGTAAGGCAAAGTTTTGAACCATCTTGCTTTTGAAATCTTCCAACATGTTTCCAATTTCACCCTTGATGGATGGGTTGGAAGATTATGTACTCGCCATAGCTTGACTACCCCTACCCTTTTTCCTGGCTGCCCTAGAATGGTTTCTAAAGGCAGTCTTGATATCCTCATAGGGTAATTGGTAGATATCTCCTCCTGCTAACGAATGTAAGGTACCTAGAAAATCTTATGTTACTCCCCGAAGCAGGACCAACTTTAGTGACTTAGGGTCAAGTGTGTACCTGGTCCTTTTGTAACTAAGTTGGAATCTTTCTTCATAATCCTCTACGGATTCATCATTGCCTATGGCGATCCTGAAAATTTCTTCTTTAGTATCCTTTGAATGAAAAAACTCTCGATATTTGTTGTTAAAGGCCTGCTGCATCTGAGTCCAAGTTTTCATGCTATTTCTAGCTAAACCCATGAACCAACACAATGCTGCATCCTTGACGGTAGATGGAAATAGTATTAACTTTTGCTCATCATCTGTATAGTCATAGGTTCGGCATATAACAGCAAACTAAAACAGGAAAGTGTCGAGGTCCTCGATGACTAGGCCATGGAAATGTGTTAGGGCAGAGATGCTTGTATTTTTCATCTTAGTGTCTTCATTGGTTTCCCTGATGGGGAAAGCACCATCAACTCTCTCTCTATTCCCTCTGTCATTTCGAGTTTCAGCCATTGGTTCCAGAGGAATGAGTTCCTCTCCTTCTTCTTCCCCTATAGGTTCTTCAAATATGTTAGGTTGCTCACCTAAGGGTTCCTCCAAGTCACAGGCACCAAAGAAGAGAGATGGTTGGCTATTGGATGTAGTTGGGGTATTTGGAAAAAATTTCCCTAAGTTTTCCTTATTCCTATGAGGCATGAAAAAAAATATCTCTGGTTTGGTTTGGTATTATTTTATTTTTTAACTTGGAAAGTACTTGCAAAATTCAAATTTATGATTGAATGAAAATTACTGACAGAATGAAAAGCTACTTGCTGAATTGAAATCTTACTTGCAAAATTGAAAGGAAAGAAGACAATGCAAAATGAAAGAAAGGAAACAACTAGATTACTCTTGCATAAATAAACTAATGGCAGAATATTGAAGACAAGAAATAGAAGAAAAAAAACAGTAATCACATTCTACTCAGACACCTCCCCAGCAACCGCGCTAAAAAGTGATGAGCACGAGTATTGCAGCAAGGATGTCACAACTCATGGGCTACCAACTTTACTTATTAACCTGGGTTTCGTACAAACTTGGAGGTGACAGTGTTGTATGCACAAGTAAAAATGATGGTTCTGCCTATTGTCATTGTTCAGTTGGAGAGACCACTGGGGTTCCAATCCAGACTTCTATCAAGTCAGAAGAAGCTTAATTATTTGATGGAATAAAGGTAAATATACTCTAAGGGAGTTAATCTACTGCATTAATGGAGAAGGTCATCATGTAATGCTAAATCACACCATTCCCCAATTAACCATTTAAGAAGCTATGCTAGGCAAAATTGTTGAATCAACACAAAATAAATGCTACTATATAAGTTGTAGAAGTAAGAAGCATCAAACAATACTAATGTTCAAGTAAATAAACTAAAATAAATCTCAACAATCATTTAATGCATAAATATCATATTATTATATTTTAGACAACTTTTAACTTCACCAGAGGGTTTAGCTATAACACCCTCTATTTCCAAATATCAAGATACTAGAATCTTAGACAAGGAATTCATTAAATCCTAAGACTCATGACCATCAATGACTAGGTAATCACACATATCTAGGAACTCATAACCGTGGATAAGCATATCATATGTCCAATAACATAAATACATCTAACCTAGAACAAGATAGGGGTTCAACCGAAATGACATATCTATATATGCCTAGATTTCAACATCATGAAAAATAAATTTCGTATCATGTGTTAGTCAAAACCAACTTCACAACAGTATCAAATAAGAGTTAGACGCATAATCATTTTGATTACACATACAAAATAATTCAATTCTAAGACAATATAAGGGTCTTTCTCACACATTCCACTAAACCCTAATGAGCTACGGTTCTAATGCAGAACACATATTCCACCAAACCTCAATGAGCTAGGGTTCCAATATGGAAACATAGAAAACCCTATACTTTAAAGGTTCCAATATTTTAGATCTTGTCATTCCATTCTAACAACTTATGATTTTCTGATCATATCAAAATCCCAAACATCAAGTCATGAATAAAGACTACAACTAGCATCTCATAATATACCTAATCAGCTAATGATTTCAAACATTCACAATATCATACCATTTGCTTACGGTTTTCCAAAACCTATCTAGGGTTCTAGAAAATCAAATAAGAGTGGACTTGATGGATTTATCAAGAGATGAATAACCTAAACGAGAATAACTAGGATTCGGTATTTCTAGCCATAACAAGGTCAGTAATATATTATCAAATGAATAATCATTTCAATAAATGAATTCAAAGCATATATTTGTTTCATTACTAACCTTGTCCAGAGAGATCCTCCTTCTTGCGGATGTTTTCCCTAATCAAGACAATAGAGGAAGAAAGGTGATTAGTGTTTTACTATAGTCAAAACTAAATGAGTACATCAATACATAACTGCAAAGGCATAACATACTTATCTTAGGTAGTTGTTGAAAGATCCCTTTGAAGCTAGAGCGATACCTGCAAACTTATCGAAATAATAAAAATGTCTTTTTGTGATAAATTCTAAAACATATAGAACAAGATATATAAAATACAAGAAAAGGACTTCATAATGTAAGCCCCTAATGTCAGGTTCTTTGGGATTGGCTTTCTTTGAGTATCCTTCTTCAACAATGTTGGCTTGATCTCTTCCTCTCTTATTGTTTCTCAGATTCTCGGGACAGTCACTTTTATAGTGGCTCTTCTTATGACATTGACAACACTCTATTTTAAACATGTCAACTTTTTTCCTTGGTCACTTCGATCTCTTTCCTTTATGATGAGCATCATAAGTGTTTGATACTTCTTTGGGATTGATATCCATAGAGATCCTTATTAATTCTTGACTACATGTGGTCCACAATTCTTGAGAGGTAGGAGCTACTTTCCAACTATTGAGACCTAAAGGAAATACACTCCAAGTGGGTGGAAATCCTAATATAGCAGTGATCACCAATTCTTGATCACTCATTTTTTCTTTTTCAGCATCACTAGTTTCTTTAATAGGCTTCTTTACATTTTCTTTTACCAAATATAATACGTTGTTCTTCTCGAGGATTAGGTCAATCCTCTTCTTCCGGGATCTTAAGTTTGATTCTCCTTATAGCTTCTTCTCACCCTTGATATAGTTAGACATCTTTCTTGAATATAATAGATTCCTTCCCTAAGATAGTGCCTATGAATAGGTCTACTTTTGTCTTCTTTCATAACCAACACTATAATACCATGTTGGAAAATGATAAAAAAAATAAATATTTTCTTGATCTTGATAATTACTTGTGATGTTATTTATTATTACGATTCTTTATATATTCTTTCTTTAGTTCATCAATAAACTATGAAACACAACAACACATAAAACAATTGACACAAGATGTAGGCACATGCAAGGGAAAAACCTCCCCTCGAGGGGAAAACCAAGTCAAAGTAATTCTTCCTTTCAACAAATTGATTTTCGCACATTTTCCGAGTAGAGATTGAGAATGAGAAGTGATGCTCCAAATGAATTCATAGTCCTTCCTTTCCTTCCTTTTATAGGCTTCTTGTAGGGCATAATGGGTCCTTATGCTGACTTGATCTTCTCTTAGGCTCACACGGTGTGGACATTACATAACTCACATTTGACTCAACAGTTAACTTTTTTACACAATTCAAAAGCCCAAGAAGGGCCTGTTTAAATGTTCAATAATTTCATAGACTCAACATCAATCCTAGAAGTCATAAATGTGGACTTTGACCTAAAAAAAAGATGACCCAAGCATGAAACCCATTCTTTAATAAGTCACAACAATATTAGTAAAAATTATTTTCTTTATTCTTTTGACAAGTACATTACGTAATGACTCAAGTACATTATTGACGGCCTAACATAGTCACTTTTTCCAACAACCATGTGATGAACTAGGAAGATGAGAATAAATTGTCCCAAGAACGAGCAAGTGAAAAAGCCTGATGTCAATTAGAAGGAAAGAATGCAACAAGATTTACTAAGAGTTATGCTTACATTTTTTAGAATGTAGACAATAATGGAAAACAAATTATTCATTGATAGTCCGTGATATATATAGGGGTAAGCCCAATCGTATAGAAATTCATCACCACCCAAATACCACCTTCCAGCAATGACATCATCATTCTTTGTCCAACAATGACATCATAATTCTTTGTATAAAAGTAGGAACGGTGAAAAGTCCTACTTCTTGAAGAATAGAGAGCCTAGAAATTGTCATGGAAAATTCTGCATAACCATTGAACATGCTGATCATTAGGCTGAAAAAGAGTGTTGTATATTTGAGATTTCATGGTGTATTCTATTCCTCGAGAATATAGTGGTTCCAATGAAGGAAACAATTAATATGCAACGAGACATGGTTCTAACAAAATTAATATTTTAAATTAAAATGAGTTAACTCAAATAAGAAATATTATAAAGTATGAATAATCTTGCCTTTACCGTTTTAAATATGTAAACAAAGGAATTCCACTAGAAAAGAAGTCATTCTTTTCAAAAAGAGGACTTGAGTATCTCTATTTTTGGGATTGGATTCCTATTGAACAACAAATTTTCTCTTTGAATTTTGTTCTTACCCTAAGGGACTCATCACTGATTTTCCAAATACAAACTTGCATTAAACTGCTTGAATCTAATTACAACTTCCTTGACAGGGACATACTGATAAGGCTGCATTTTGTCTACTGAGTATTTTTCTTGATACCTCTTAGACGTATAACTTGTAACCATGAGATATTGGTGACCAAATGTAAGAATAATGTATTGTTAAAATTAGAAAGATCTAATCTGATGAAAGCAATAATTATTTTGAAATTTTTTAACCTGAATACCTTTTGTGGGAAGTTTACAGTGTCCTGTTCTCGGGACATTTGAATGCCTATCTTTCAAAATATTCCAACACATTCTCCCTATATCCATGGTAGACAATCTGGCCCTATGATAAGAGTATTATGTCATTAAAGAGATCATTTTTTCCTACTGTCGGTTGCAACGAAGACATGAGAATTGTTGCATCTACGAGATGGATAAACTACTACATGCATTTACCTATCTGATACGTGGTCAATATTTACAATTCCTTTCGATATTTATTCCATGAAGAGAGTCTTAGTAGGTTCAACAATCATTTCCTCTGCAAAGTGAACACTGTAAGAATTATCTTGAAACCACAGGGAGTTTTGTGAATTATATATATATATATATTTGCACACACATCTCGAGTTTCATCACAGGAATTTTCAATATAATTAGCAGGCATATGAGTTGTCACATGCTTCTTTTCTCCACAAAATATTCATCTTTTCATATCATTACCAACTATTCTACAAATATCTAAGCCGAAAATCTGTTCAGCAACAAAAGTGTTAAAGTAATGAATCCTTGGATCTCCTCTATTACCTATTCATGTATCTAAAGCTTTAAATTATAGCTAGTTTGGGTTCATAGTGTATTTATTGGTACATTGAGAATGTAGTCAGTTTGGGGGTTACTCTCCATGCCTTCCATTGCCGGCCAAAAAAAGAGCAACCATAAAATTTAAGAACCAAATTGACCGTAACAAAAACAATATATAGTAACTCATTAGAATCTATCAAGCTTTCCTCTCAGGATATATTTGGAACATTGCTTGCTTTAATTAATAGAACAACTTATGAAGAAATATTGGCTTGCTTCTTTATCCTAGCAAGTTCTGCAAGCAGTGCTACATAAAAAAAATTCCAACAAACAGATTCAATATAATAAGACACATTGAGATTGTGATACAGATCACTAATTAACCAATTGAAACATGAGTCACTATAATGGAACGAAATTGACTTAGATCACTTACTGTATATATGACCAACACCCTGGCATATAGTAGACAAATCAATTGTTTCTCTTATTGTCATTTCTCCAACGTGCAAGTCTTGTTGGATGATGTAAGCACACGTTTTCTAATGAAAACACTCATGTGTCTGCCTATTGTAAGTAATCTCTTCCCTCACCCGATTATCCAGAAAATGAGAAGTAAATACCATTTTTTATTGATAAATCATTATATAGTGTACCTGTGCAATTCTAAGTAAAGATGAGAAAGGGATTAAGCTTTAAACCATTCTCCAATTTTTTTAGCCAAAGATAGTTGCAATGATGTATTTTCAGACCCAAGGGGGCAATAAAAACACCATTCTGCATAATCAGAGCAAGGATATGGTGTAAGCATTTATACTTGTTCCGAGTAAGACCTCTCAGGACCAACCCTTCTATCTAAGGCCAGGATACCTTTTAGGGTGAAGGGAGATTTAAAACATGCAAACACTAATTTCATTACAATTTGAAATTTGATTACAAATGAATTATCCCATACGTCGATCCTATTACCAATATGGTTCGGGGATTCAACTAACATATTCCAGAATTTTCATATTTTCTAAATGTAAAATGTTTGTGCCATAAAAGAAGTAACGACAACATACAAATGTTGTTCCAGAGATGTTGTAGGAAATAGCCAGTTAACTATGCACTATTTTTTAGTAAACAAAGAAAGCTTAAAAGGTGTATAATCACATGTATACAAACATGGGAGATCCCTTAGAGTGTCCTCGGTGGACCCTACTCAAATTCCTTGCAAATAATCTAAGAACAATTAGCAATAACCACCTAAAAAATAATGTTTTCTATTAACAAATCATTGAAACAGTTACAATATAAAAAAAAACTAACTTTTCTAGGCACCATTACAGTGTGCTCAAATGATTATTAGAAAACACCAACTTTTTAAGGATAATCCTTGAGTTTCTATTGTACAAAGTTTTCATGAGTTTATCCCTTCACTGACACCTTTCATTGAAGAGCTGTGCTTCCTCGAAATCTTGAGAATTGATAACCCTGGTTCTAGAATCCAATTTATTTAACAAATCATGGATACGAGTGGATTAGAGGTGTCTTGAAATATATTGCAGCCTTTGGAGGAGGTCAATGGGGAAAATATTGCTTCTCTTTCTTAATGTGTCATGGAAAGACTCTAATACGAAATCAGTTTATAGGGATTAGCCTTACATGCATGTTTATCATGAATTCAAACATCAATAATTACAACATACTCATCTAATCAATAATAATCGTCAAAAATGTTTTTTCCAAATACAAAGAGAGATCAAAATGGAATTTTGTATGGGCCTGATATTCTACATTATTGGGACCTATAATCACCTCCCTGTACCCCCAACATAATGTTTTTCACATCGTTGTTCAACAAACTTGTTGCTGACCATTACGTGATATCCATATTATGTATCTTGTAATGGATCCATTCTTGTAATAACCAATATCCTGCTCAACACGTGTCCAATTTTCCTTCTCTTTTCCTTTATGCAAATCTTATGGTAGTGAACATTGTAAAAGAGGAGGGTTGAATATTAGCCCAATTCATTTCGCCTATGACCTTTTGCGGATCTCCTTGTATGTTGTGGCTCTAGACAAGGAGGTTTTTATGGTACGACTAAGTGAATTAATGATATTTGATTTACACTCAACGAGGTAGTGATGGCCACCTATTTTTTCATACCTAAACTCCTTCATCTCCTAACAACTTTAACATGTATTCCAAATAGAAAGTGGCTTTCCCTTGCTTTTTCTATAAAATTGGGACTAAATCTATGTCAGAGCTAATGGTTTTACGAAGGGATATTATGCTTGTTGACTTTGGTTGCTTAGCTATGATCCATATGAGGTTGTGTAGCTCTTCCTCCTAATATTTATCTAACTCAGTTTCCCTCCATGTCTAAGGCCATGTTTTTCTAAGCCATTTGTTTTAATGAATATGGTTAATGTTACAAGTATGAAACATTTAACCCACCTGGACTTCAAAAAATCATTATTTAATCTAATAATAAAGTAACATGAATAAAATAAATAAACATCTATTTTGGCATAATTACATTGTGTACCAAATAAACTTTCAATGAGAAAAATAATTCTATAACCCTTAAGTAATTAGATGCCTCCCTACATAACAAATAGAACTAAAATGATTGTCACAATCTAAAACCGCAAGTGTCATGCATATTGAGTCATAATGAGAAGGACTAAGCAAGAAAGAATGAATCTCAAGAAATATGCCCAATGAAAAAAACGTGGTTTCTTAACTTACATTCCTTGTTATTGACAACCATTTTCAATGCTTTTAAATGTAAGTTGACAAACTTAGCTCAAATATAATTCCACATTTATCAAAAATATGTGTTCTCATTGTGACTAGGGACTCAGGGAGGTTCACCACATAAGCTGCTTCCTAATTGCAATAAACATAGTTTATCATATTTCCATGAAGCTCACAATAAATCCTAGTTAGAAATAATGGAGAAATGGTTATGTGGTTGTAACGCATCTTCTTAGTTTAGGAGTAGTTCCTAGAATTTAGGAGGTTGTTTACAACTACCTATTTTCAGTCATGTATTTAATATGTAATATTCATTCATGTATGTAGAGTGAGTGAACGAGAGAGAGAGCCTCTTCCTTGTTTGAGTGCAGTCTCCAGGTGATGTACACACCTGTGAGCTACAACTCCTTCTTTTAATTCAAATTCTGATTTTTATCTTGGTATCAAAGCTTAGGGTAGAGGTAGCCTTAATTTTTTTTTGAGGATGTATCATTAGTTGTAGATCTGTAGAGGTAAGGAGTGGATTGGTGCTCTTTTTTAGCAAACAGACGAGCCAATTGGCCATTGGTGCTAGTTTTTAGCAGAAAGACGAGCTAGTTGGCGCTCTTTTGAGCCTGAAAAGTGAGCCAGAGAAGAAACAACTGAATTGCCGCCGAACCATGCCTGTTAAGCGCGCCAATTTTCGTGCACTTCGTGAATTTCGTCTTTTCCGCAATTGGCACGGATTTGTAGCTGTTCAGAGCGCCATAGAGCCAACCTCTTTTTCTCTGGAAATCTCCAATTTTTTGTTGCAGATCAGGAGTTGCCCAGTGGTGGCACGTGGAGATTCTGCGCGGTGGCAGCAAATTTGATTTGCCTGTTGGTGGTGAATTGAGGATCCTTGATAAGCTCAGAGGTAGAAAATCGGATCTGCCCGGTGGTGGTGTGTTGGAGCTTGTTTGTTGATCTGTTCGGTGGTAGCAGATCTGTTTTGCTCAGTGGTGGCATAGTGAAGTCTGTGATCTGCTTGGTGGTAGCAGATCGGACTTGCTCGATGGCTTTTCATTGGCAGCAGATTGGACTTGCCCGGTTATGGCTGATTGGAGTATTCAGTTGGGCGAAAATGAACAACATTTTGGAATCATACCTCCACGAGTCTGGCAAGCTCGATGGAACGAACTTCTCTAACCGGAAGTTCAAAATGCAAACTTTGCTGGAGAGTGTGAATGCATGGTTGATCGTCTTGGGAAATGAGCAGAGAATTGGAACACTGGCCTAAGAACAAGATTGGGATAAGAGAGAAACAAAGGCGAAAGTTATAGTGAAGATGTCAGTCAAGGAAAAGATTATCCCCCATATCAAAGATTGCAAGTCAGTCGCGGATATATGGACCACAATCAAGAGTCTGTATGAGACACAGAAGACGAATCGTGTTCTAGCATTCAAGGGAAAATTGATTGCATTAAAGATGGATGGGAATGAATCCATTGGTGGATTCATGGCCAGAGTCAAGGATCTGAGAGACAAATTGGGAGCCATTGGAGAGAAGGTATCAGATTCATATTTGGTTACACTTACACTGAATAGAATGACCGATGAATATCAGACATTCATCTCAGGGTTGTGAGCGAGAGAGAAATCCCCCTCGTTTGATGACCTGACAGCGATTCTACTGCAGGAGGAGGAACGAAGATAGAATCTGAAAACTCAGAGAAATGACTTAGCTCTAATGTCAAAGAGGCAACAATACAGAGGAAAGCAGCACCAGCACCAACATCAGCATCGACAACTGCAGCAGCAGTAGCAAAAAGGGGCCAACTCTTTTCAAAAGAAATCATTCAGAGGTATGACTGATAATTATGTTAAGAGATGTTTTTACTGTGGGAATCCTAGCCACGAGATTAAAGAATGCTATAAGCGGCAGGCGGATGAAAGAAAAGGCAAACAGAGGAAACATCAGGGGTGTTTTGCTAGAGAAGAGGATGACCACAGCCATGATCTTTGATTTTTCACAGTCGACTATGCACTTTCAACATCAAAAGGATATGAGGATAATGTATGGTATGTCGATTCTGACGCATCCTCGCATGTGACCGGTAAGAAAGATTGTTTTGAGTTTCTTGAAGAGTCTGCATGTGGATCAATAATTTACTTAGGAGATGACAGTTGGTATGAGATCAAAGGCCGTGGGGATATTCCTGTGAAGCTACCCTAGTGGTGACATCAAACATCTCAAAAATGTTTTATATGTTCCAGGAATTAAAAAGAATTTGATCTCTGTCTCTATGATAATAGACCAGGACATGCAGGTGCAATTCTTCAAGAATGGATGTGTCATTTAGGATAGCCGATTGAATATAGTTGCAACAGGAGTACGAGTTGGGAATTTGTACAGACTGGATGCAAGGAGCATGCCATGACAAGTGATGGTTGCAGCAACATCAACAGCTGAAAATCTCTGGCATCAGAGATTTGGACATCTCAATTTACAAGATTTCATCTTACTCAAAAAGAAAGGTATGGTCAATGGTCTTCCTGCTTTACATAATATTAAACTGGAATGTGATGGATGTGCATTATGGAAGATGCATAGAGATGAATTTCCTTTGCATGTTAACAGAAAAGAAAGAGACATCCTAGAACTAGTGCATACAGATATTTGTGGACCTATGCAGACTAGGTCTTTAGGAGGTGCATACTACTTTCTATTATTTACAGATGACTGCACTAGGTTCTCTTGGGTATATTTTGTAAGCAAAAAGAGTCAAGCTTTCCGATACTTTAAAGAATTCAAATTTATGATAGAGAACCAAACAGGAAATAAGATAAAGATTCTCCACTCGGATCAAGGGGGAGAATACAGGTTAGGTGAGTTCATGAACTTCTTCAAGCAGTATGGGATTATACAACAATTCATAGTGCCACACACTCCACAGCAGAATGGAGTAGCAGAATGCAAGAACAGGACCCTTGTGGAGTGTGTGAGAAGTATGCTTCAAGGTAAGGGTATTTCTAATGGTCTTTGGGCAGAAGCCATTAATACTACTGTTTATTTGAAGAATAGGAGTCCCACCAAATGTCTAGGCTTCAAAACCCCCTTTGAAGCATTGTTTGGACACAAACCAGTAGTTGGTCACTTAAGAATATTCGGATCTAAAGCCTTTTCTCATATACCAAAAGCAGATAGGAAAAATCTAGACCCCAAAGCCTTCAAATGTATATTGGTAGGATATGGCACAGAGTATAAGGCATACAAGTTATATAATCCTGTTACTCATAAAGTGTTTGCAAGAAGAGATGTCATTTTTCATGAACAGATAGAAGATGGAAAGGAAGACTCTAACAATGAAAGCTTTAATGAGATGTCAATTTTAAATTTCACTTTGAACTATTTTTTTTGGGGCATCTTGTTCACTATGGAAATTAAAGAATTCAAGAGATCCTTCAACTAAACTTCCTTGCACATTCAAATTTATTTTGGTAGGAATGGGCCTATTTTTCCTAAATTCACTCACCTTGATAGACCAATACCAAATTAATGTAAAAAAAAAATTGTGCTCACCCCACCGAATCAACTAAATTGATATGAGGCTAATTATTGTAACTTCATGCTAACAGCTCTAATATATATAAAACATCACATCTAAAAATCAAAATTGGTCCACTTCTATTCCGTACAAAGTATAATCAAAAGGTAGTGTTATTACACCCGCTCAAATTGCATACATAGGTCCTATGGTGTAGTTATTCTCTCCTTATACTAGACCAAAACACTCATCATATTGACATAGAGAGAGATCCAATCTTGTGCATATCCTATATCTTCATTGTTATAGAAAGAAATGAACCTCCCTTTGCATGACTTATCTCCTCATGCTTGATCCTTCAACATTGAAGTCTTTGAATCATATTTAATATTTGCAATAGACCTATAACCCCAAACGTACACTTACACATATCTTATGTTAATAATCCTCACCTTTCAAGCACTATTACTCGGTTCACTACACAGTTTTGGTGACAAAGTTGTTTCAGTATCACACACGAAAATCTTTAAAAATAGATAGAAAATTATTGCAATTAGAGTGGTGTTGTAATTGTATGTGGTCATACTTCAATCTATAAGCTCTTATGTGCATTATTTTGTGTTCATGGATCTTATATTTCCTTACTTACAAGATATAATTATAATGTATCTTGAATTTTGTTTTTGAATTGATTGATTTTGCAAAGAGGTCATATTTCAATGTTTAAATTCTTATGTGCAGTATTTGGTGTTTATGGATCTTACATTTCCCTAGTTATAGGGTATAATTATAATGCCTCCTTGATTTTGGTTTTGAATTGTTTGATTTTGTAAAGTTTGTTAGTTCATTGTCATTTCTTGTTGATTATGCTATGCCAGTTGACAAGGTATTCACCTACCCCCCAAAAAAGGAATTGAATAAAGCAAGCTTACAATGGCATTAAAATATACATGCACCAAGTTACAAGGGATTTCTAAAGGAAAATAACGAGAACATATGAAATGTATATTGGAACATATATCTTAATATTCACAACCATGTTATCACTTCTCAAACATTATTCAATGTTTTGCAATTTGAGAAAACTCTTCCTACCAACAATTTTATGTTATACCATGTCACCTTCAAGTGTTTTCTGATATGATTTGAATGAAATGGTTTAAAATATGGATTTTCATTGGATCTTATTGATTTAACTGACTGGCCAACAAAATTTTGTTGTGTTGTTGAAGTGTTTAGTGTTTCATCAAGCTCTTGGTAAAGCTTCGAAGTAGATTACACCAACAAATCATGCTTGATTTTTTCTTTTAAGGAATTTAGAAATAAGTTAATATTCAACTTTTGTTAGGGTTTTAGCTTATATTGGTAACTATGTATCTTCCACATTCCTCGTCCAGTGGAGACAAGAACATAGAGGTACTGTAGTGTCAGTTTCTATATTCAACTATCCACTGGAGATAAGAATACATAAGTGAGCATATTAGGAAATGCACAATTGTATTTTCTTCAAGCAGAGGATTTGAATTTCATGAATCACAAAAATATGGTACAATTTTTCAAAATTTTAGAGGAACACATTAAACATCTCCATGCTAAAGGTGGAAAGATTAAACAAGGACACCCTTAAGTGTATATTTTAGCTTAACTAAAAGAGACAATTTAGGGCTTAAGATGTCACACATATGTTTTTCAAAGCCAACAGGATTTTGAACCACTATTGGCATGGATGCCTAAACATGGTCAGTCAATGAGACTAGAAAATGACATGTAAGATTACATATTGTGAAGGGCGTGGGTGGATAAAGACAGTATTTGATATAAGATGACACATAAAATACGGCACTTTTAAAATGTAGAACTAAATAAATAATCAGAGAGATATTGTAGGTTTTTGCAAATAGGAGAGCTAAGAATGGTATTGACTATTTTGTATGTCATCCACAATTATAAATTCATCTGAAATTGTCTAGATATATCCATTGTTGAATGGTCATCAATGGGAGAATGTTTGATAAGCCCCATTGCACTATGTGAGTGGGTTGCATATTTTGTTTCTAGAAATACTCTTTATTCATAAAGTAGACGCCCTCATTGTAAAATGGTAGTAAGATTGTCTTTTCATGCTATAGGATGTGTTGCCCTCCTGCTGCAGCAGGTTATTCATCTGTCATGATTGACATTTTTACATGACAAATATGTCATACTTTGCATGCTACAGTGTTCCATATTTGCTACAGAGGCAAAAGAAGGTTTCCATGAGAGTGTGCCAGTCCAAGTGCCACTACTGTGTTCCAATTTTGATGTACTATTCCATTTTTGAAAAATTTTCAGTTAAAGGGAGGTCCGAACAGTTTAATCTTGGTCTCCCTAGGTTCCAATTTCTCATTTTAGAATATAGAGAATTAACATCTCTCCAAACAACTTAATCTTGGTAGATTCTTAGACAGGTAGAGAATCAAAGGAGCCCAACTGCTTAATCTGGGCCCTTGGAAGAAATAAGTGTAGATGTAGATAGGAAGAGAGAAAAAGAAAAAGTTGAAAAAGCTGGGTCTGCAAGTCCAAATGCACCCAAACCAAGAAGAAGAAAAAATGCTAGGAAAGTAGGTTGGGTAGGTAATTTTGAGGCTGTAGAATGTTGATTTGTGATCAATTCCACATTTTCAAGTTTTGTATTTATCCAGATCACAGTTATTAGGCAATTCCGATTTGAAGGACTTCAAGCGAGGCATGTCTAACTCCCCCTTCTTCTTATTTCCCAAATCATTCACTAACATCCCCTCAAGGACCCTGGGATCTGCCCAAGAGTCTATCTTCACTCCACTCTTGTTCAAACGAAGTTGACATCTGAGTTGGCTTAGTGAAAAGAAGCCACATTTCTTGTGTAAAAGTCATTTCTCCATAGTCCATTCACTTCCTATGGCTAAGTTTCAGTTCACAAACTTAGCCCCTCCCCTACACTTCACCTCACAAATTCGTATTAACTTCTAATTCTTTTTATTAGATCCCTAAATCATTTCCCTATCCCCTATTATGCAAAAAGATATATAAAACCCCAAAAATATTAAATATTCCCCCCATAGAAACTATAGCCAAATAAATAAAAGTTGGGAAATGTTAGATTCATTTGGGATCTAGTATTAGCCTTCTGTGTCATTACTCTCGAGATTTATTTAACATTTGGTTAAATAAATAACCCTGCTAAACCCTTTCTCCGCACACCAAACCATACCACACCCCGCGCACATTGTATTTTGGATTTTATTGATGTTTGATTAATAAAATAAACACAGTCCCTTGCCAAAGCACACCAATTTCTAAAGTTCAGAACCCACCCGAAGCCGCGAATAATTAACGTTTATCGTGTGTGCAGTTTGATTAAAACCCATGCATCTTCTCCTCCCGTCCACCGTCGGATCGCCTCTCCCGGATCCGACGGCCCTCATGCATATCGGGCATCCTTACGTAATGGTGTGATAGCACCCGATGGACGACGGTTTCCCTGTTGTACACCGGGACAACTGTCGGTTGTTCATTGCATCGGGCCACCCCGGACATACACCGCTCCCATAACAAAGGCAGTCCGATGAAAACTAGAAACCGCTCTCCCCTTACGTGACATGAGCGCCACATCACTTGCCAAGTTGCCGCCATCTCACCCCTCCCTGCCTGTGTCGGTCTGCCACCGTACTGCCACGTCATCACCCACCGTACTGCGTCACCCTATTGACGTCATCATGCTGACGTCGTCACCATACAAGAGGACCCCACTGCTGACATCATGCTAATGTCATCACCATACAAGAGGACCCCACTACTGACATCATGCTAACATCATCCACCGTACTGCTGACGTCAGCAACTGAAAAATGCACAAGTGCAAAATCTAAGCTTCGGAAGCCCGGAATGAGAAACAGGGGCAGTTTTCGATGCACGATTAACACTTAGCACTAATCGGGCATCGCTACGAGAAATGGGCCAAAATGGGGAATCTTTAGGGAATATTTTGATTCCGTAGCCGTTTTGTGCCGAAGAAGAGTAGAAAAGGCCCGACTTTGCAATTTTTAGCATATCAGAAGAAAGAGAGAGGCCCGGTTCAAGTATCAAAGTGTATCAGAGCAAAAGCGAAGCCAAAATTAATGTGAAAGAGTATCAGGATGCGGAAAAGTGTATCGGGGAAAATTTTTCAGCGGCCCGAAGTAGGAAAACATTAAAGGGCCATCAAGCAAAGTCAACAAATCAGTAAAGGCCATTTAAGGACTCTCAAAGCATAGTTACTACACATCAAAGTCACACAAAGATCAGTGGTTCATAACTCAATGCACATTTATTACAGAAGCACTGCACCAGGTCACCAAGGACACCACATTAACTCATTTTTTTATCTAGCTGCCTCTGGTGCAGCCCAAAGGATACTTGCATTTAATTCTAGCATAAGTTAGGTTGTAAAAAGCATTTTTCCCACAGATCTGTTTAGGTCGATTGTAATAAATAGTTTTGGATATTTTACCTATATATACCACCCTGAACGATGTAAAGAGGGTTGGTTTTTTGTTGGTTGGATGTTTTGCTAAACCAGAGACTCGCACTGTATATTTGATACTTTCTATAATCAGAGACTGCTTACGAGCTTGGAAAATGGATTGTTTACTGTGTTTAATGGTTGAAGAGTGACTGTGGAATTCTCGTGCTGTTACATGACTCAATAAGTGTTTCTTACCTCTGTTTTCCTTTCATAAATCACCATCTAAAATAGCAGAAAGAAAGATTAGCTTAGAACTTGTTTAACTGCACTCTATGCTCAGTTTCTGTTGTTTCTTTATGTTTTCAATCTGTTTTAGGCATAAATATGAATTCCACATGGCTCATGTTTGCCCTAATTCATCATGTATGACAGTTATCCGGGTATTCTTAACTGCCCCTAGATAGAGTTCAATCCCTTCCCTCTGTTAAGCTGATTGAGAGATTCTTAATTGCCTCCCATTCCTTACATTTCACTCCATCTCATTAGCTTGAAGGTTGTTTCATGTGCAGCTACCTTGCTCCATATTCCTCTTGTGATCAGGAAAGTCTACCTGTGGTCCTACTCCTTTTCTCCATGTCCAATGGTTCGAAAATTATCACTCTATGCATGCCTCTCTCCTTGAATGCATCTTCCTTCCATTCAAACACCATCCAAACCTAAACAAAACCCACTGAACCCAATAGCTAGCCTAAAATCATCATCAACAAAGCTAAATCATCAAGAGAGAGCCCTCTTTGATTACAGGTGGGCTAGAACCTGTAATCCAAAGATTGGTTTGTGGTTACCTCAGCCGTATCCCTTCAGGAGCTTAGGGACAACCTGAGTGATAACAGTATGTCACTTAGCTGCCATGTATATGTTAGCATTCCTTGGAATAGTTTGGGAAATTAGTCTTTGCTTGATGCATGAGTTTAAATATGATTATTTCTTCTTCAGTGATAATTTTACCAAGATAAGAAAGGTGCACTCTGTAGCCTGCTATGGATGAGATGTGTAATTCTTATACATAAGAAAAGGGGGATGTGTTAAAATAGAACATTTAGTCATGTTTTTAATGAAGACATTAGTTCAACCCCTACAAGGGTGGGTCAAGTCCTTCAACCCCGCAACACTTCACTATGCTATCAAGAAGACTAGATATATCAGTGGTGCAACAACAGAAGTGAAGGCTCCATCCATTCCACCAGCCATTCGAAGGATAAGGGTGAGGTCATATCTTGAGAATGAATCCAATAAGGATCATCTATATGAAACAACTAGAAATGAGCCTAGAAGGAAGAAGATTTGTTACAATTGCAAGGAGATATTGGAGAGAGGTAATCAATGTCTATGAAAAAAATGGTTCACTATATTGAAGTATTGCCCAATAGAGATAACAAGAGTAATACAACAACCAACACAGAGCCCAATAATTCTAAGGAAGTAATACCTTGGGAAGCATCTAGGGAGCCGATGATATGAACCAAAACAAGAACACAACATAATACATATATATGTTGGACACAGAATTTCATTGATGTCAATATGGAAATATTCAAGGAAGGAGATAGAGCCAAAGAAGAGGAGCACACAGAGCCAAGAGGAGCCAAGAGGAGTAGAGGTAGTTAAGCATTGTAGAAGTTCCTAGTGAATGCTGGTGAAGGTTTTTGCAGCTATTGAACACTGTTGAAACACTTGGAGAAAAGTTTATGAAACACTAATTTCTCCATTGCTAAAACACCAACCTTTTCTGCAGTTGTTCGACACTTGAGAAAATTTTTCCGATACACCAGTTTCGGCGTTGCTGAAACACCAGTTTCAGCATTGCTGAAACACCAATTTCAGCGTTGCTGAAACACCAACCATTTCCGTGACGACATTATATTTTCAGCACATCATAAACATGAGAAACTAAAGCGAATGGAGGAGGGAAGCTAGAAAGTCGAGTGAGTGTTGAGGATGTTGAAGCTCAAGCGAGAGAGGAGGAAGCCAAAGAGAAATTGAGTAAGCGGAAATGAATGGACAAAGGCATGAGAATGTATAAAATAGTAAAAATAGAGAACTGTTGTTGTTGTTGATGTGGTGAAGAAACAGAGTGTGAGGTAGTAGAAGCAGCAGAGGTTGTAGAGGCAATACAAGCAGCAGAGGCAGGAGAGCAGGAGTGAGACAATCTCAGCTAAATAGTGTGCAGCGGCATACCTGTTGATACCAAGGTTGGGTTGGATCCCGAGAGGTTGGAGCCTCAGAACTGAACTGGACTGAAGTCATTGGGGGTAGGTGCTCCTAAGTGCATAACCACTGCAAAACAGAGTTAGTTCTCTGGAGGTTGGAGCCTCACTAAAGTCCAAGTTAGAGCTTGGAAACTGTTCACAATCAGGTTTATACTTATATTGTATTTATTTCATTGCACTGTTTTTGAGTTTTAATAAAAGCATTAATTTCAGCTGTTGATTTCTGTGTTCTGTGTATACATACACATATCTATATATGTTGTTGGCAATCACTAGAAAAATTAAAAAAATAAATAAATAAATAAATAGTAAGAAATATTGATTCAACCCCCTCTCAGTATTTCCAACAATTGGAATCAAAATAGGCTTCTTCATACTAGCTTGACAACTTGAAGAAGGATCCGCAGCCTTCATGAGAAATCAGGAAGCATCAGGAAGACCTCCTTTGTTCGATGGCACTAACTTTGGTTTCTAGAAGAAAAGAATGACCTACTACTTAATGTCCCTTGGACCCGAAGTCTGGCATATTTTTCAAAATGAATACAAAATGTCTACCATTCTTCAAACAGACCAAGAAAAGAGGAAAGCCTACATCGTAAATGCAAAGGCCATGAACTCCATCACTAGTGGAATCACTGATTCTAAGTTTAAAAAAATCATGCACTGTACATCTACCAAAGAAATGTGGGAGAAGCTAGTTTGCTTGTACGATGGAGACTCAAAAGTAAGAAAGGCAAAGCTTCAAACTCACCGAAGACAATTTGAAAGTTTGAGGATGGAATATGAAGAAGACATTATAGCATACCTCTTCTGAGTAGCTGAAGTGGTAAATTCCCTTAAAGGATTGGATGAAAATGTTGAAGAATGTACCATTATTCAAAAGGTATTAAGGTCTCTTCTAGACAGATTTGACTCCAAAATAAGTGCTATAGAAGAAGAAAAGGATCTAGATACCCTCAAAATTGATGAACTCCATGGAATTCTCACTACCTATGAAATGAGGAAAGGTAGCCCGAGCTCTAAAGATGCAGCATTCAAGGCCTCAAAGTCAAAGAAGGGGAAAGAAAGGAATGGTTGTAGCGATGAGTCTGGTGTGGAATCCGAATTGGCTTAATTTGTATGAAGGCTGAAGAGAGAATATAAGGTTAAAGGAAAGTATCCCCTTATCTATTTTAAATGTGGTAAAATAGGTCATTTTGTAGCAAAATGTCCTCACAAACATGATAGTGATGATGAAGGAAATTATGAAACAATGGCACATAAAAAGAAAGGGTTCAATAAGAAAACTTCTTCTCCAAGCAAGTTGAGTCTGATGAGGATGAGTTTATGGTCATCAAAAAGGAATCAGATGAGGAAAGTGATCATGATGAAATCCATGAAGCATTATTGATGGCACTCACAAATGATGATGACTCAGGGCTGGAAGGAAATGTAGATGAACTGT
Organism: Pinus taeda; assembly: GCA_000404065.3. Lineage (NCBI taxonomy): Eukaryota > Viridiplantae > Streptophyta > Pinopsida > Pinales > Pinaceae > Pinus > Pinus taeda. The sequence continues at coordinate 232,851 of APFE031317227.1, read as the reverse complement.
TAATAAGTACCATTGAAGAAAATGAGAAACTACAGAACAAAATCATTTCTCTCAAAATGGAAAACGAGGAAACAATAAGGAGATAAGAGCTCTTGGAAGCGAAGCTTAAAGAAACATAAGAGACTTGTGAAGAACACGAGGCTGAAATAACGTCTCTGAGAAAGGAGTTGGAGCAAATTAACAAGGGCTGTAAAAGCTCTCAAATACTTGAGACTATTCTAAAAAATAAAAAACCTCAGCATGACAAGTCTGGAATAGGTTTCAAAGGAGAATCCTCAAGCACTAAGAATAGTGTGAAAAGCTATGCCAATGCACTTTCCTACAATCCAAAAGATGAAAAAATATGCTATCAAAAGTGCATCCCAGACCCCAAGAATGAAGAGAGAATTACTCCAAAGAAGAATGTGGAGTCGAATCATGGACACTACAGCAAATACAAAACTGTACTCCACCAAGGGCCCATCGCAAATCCGAAGAACGAGGGAGGAGTAATTCCCAGGATTGAAATCGACTCAAATCGTGATTGCATCAACAAGTACAAAACCATCTTTCTTGGACACTGCTTTCATTGTAAAAACTTTGGTCATCAAGCCAGACATTGTATGGCTCACAGAAGTGAAAAGAAAAATCTAATGGACTGAATAATCAACTCATATGCCCCCAAAAGGCAGGGACAAATCAAAACGTTCAATCCATTTGATCCCTTGACCAAATTGGATCTGATTTGCTCTTTCTGCTACAATAATGGAAACTATTAACAAGACTTCCCACTCAAAGGAAGAAAGATGAGTAGCAAGAACCCCAATATGGAAAAATTCAGCCTGGCTCTATATGCTCAAAACAATGAAAACCAGTGGTTTGTAGATAGTGGGTGATCCAGACACATGACAGGAGACAGAAGGATGTTTGTCTCACTGAGAAAAAAGGAAGGGAGTATGTCTTTTGGAAGTGGATCAGGAAGAATTACAGGAAAAGGAACAGTTACTCTAATCAATGGAAAATGAAAAGCTCAAGATGCTCTGCTAGTTGACGGACTCAAGCACAACCTCCTGAGTGTCAGCTAAATCTATGATCAAGGACATAAGGTTGTTTTCAACACCAAAGACTGTGAAATAAGGAACTCTGCCTCAGGGAAAGTTGTGGCAAAAGGGGTAAGAACACCAGACAACATTTACATATTGAAGAAGATTCAACAAAATAAATGCTACATGAGTCAGATAGATGAGAGTTGGTTGTGGGATAAGCGACTTGGACATACAAGCTTCAAAAATCTGATCAATATCAGCAAGATCAAAGTTGTACGAGACATCCCAAAACTATTCAAACCAAACCAAGGAGTATGTGGTCCTTGTCAACATGGAAAGCAGACCAAAACTATCCATAAGACAAAGGAACACTATACATCGAAGCCCTTGGAAATCATCCATGCTGATGTGTGTGGGCCAACTAGAAATCAAGCACTCCAAGGAGAAAGGTACTTTGTGTTATTTGTTGATGATTATACTAGAATGATGTGGATATATTTCAGAAAGTATAAATCTAAAAAATTTGAGTGTTTTAAGAATCTAAAAGCCCTTGTAGAAAATGAAAAAGATTCGAAAATTAAGTGCCTCAGAACAAACAAAGGAGGAGAATTCACATCAAACGAGTTTAGTGAGTTTTGTAAAATTCATGTAATTAAAAGAGAATTCTTGGCTACCAAAACACCTCAGCAAAATGGGGTAGTTGAAAGAAGAAACTAAACAGTCCAATAAATGGCAAGAACTATGCTTTTAACAGCAGACTTACAGCCTAGATTCTGGAGAGAAACAGTAGGGACAATTGTCTATACACTAAATTGAACTCAATTAAGACCAAATTGTGAAAAAACTCCTTATGGTCTATGGAATGGAAGACCTACTTCGGTGAAGTATTTCAAGACTTTTGGAAGCAAGTGCTTCATAAAAATAAATGATGGTTCACCACGAAAGTTTGATACTTGGGTTGATGAAGGGATATTTCTTGGATACTCTACATGGAGCAAGGCTTACAAGTGCTACAATTATCGACTGAAGAAAATAGTGGGAGGCATTGATATCAAGGTTGATGAAGAACTTCCACTAAATGAAATTGAAGAACATGAATATGACTTTCTCCTTGAAGATGAAGAACCTAAAGAAGAAGAGATAGATGATGAAGAAGAAGAAGAGAAAGGAGAACCACCTCATACCCCTTCAAAGTTGAAGTATGTTAAAAGATATCATCCAAAAGAATAGACCATTGGTGATAGAGATGAAGGTGTGCAGACCTGAAGAAGGATAACAACCTCACCCAAGAGAAATGTCATTGCTCTCCTATCTATGATAGAACCAAAAACATTTGTAGAAGCATGTAAGGATCCTCATTGGGTAAAAGCCATAGAAGAAGAAATGTCCCAAATTGAGAAGAACAAGACATGGGAGTTGTTACCTCACCAAAAGGACAAAAACATAATAGGAACCAAATGGATGTTCAAAAATAAAATGAATGAGTAAGGACAGGTTATCAGAAACAAGGCAAGATTTGTCTTCAAAGGCTATTCACAAATTGAACTAATTGACTTTGAAGAGACATTTGCAACAGTGGCCCGTATGGAAGCTATCAGGATGATATTAGAATTTGATTGCTCAAAAGGATTCAAAATCTATCAAATGGAAGTGAAATCAGCATTTCTAAATGGGGAAATCAAAGAGGAAGTCTACATGGAGCAGCCATAAGGTTTTGATCTGACAGCAGGAAAGGACCTAGTTTGTAAGTTGAAAAAGGCTTTATATGGATTCAAACAAGCTCCTAGAGCTTGGTATGCAAAATTGGATCACTAAATACAACAAAAAGGCTTCAAAAAGGGAGTGGTTGGAAGTAATCTATACATAAAGACAGATCAAGGTAAGTTACTAGTTGCTCTTGTTTATGTCAATGATCTGATTTTTGCTAGTAATAACGATGAAATGAGCCATGAATTTTCTCAAAACATATCAAAAGAGTTTGATATGTCAATGATAGGAGAGTTGTCCCACTTCCTTCAACTTCAAATATCTCAAACCAGAGCAGGATTGTCTATATCTCAAACCAAATATCTAAAAGACATGATAAAAAAATATGGAATGGAGGATTGTGCACCGATGGGCACACCTATGACCACCAACTGCAAACTGAGAAAAGATGATGACTGCCCCTCTAGTGGATGCAACTCATTACAGGTCAATGATCAGAGCCCTTCTTTACTTAACAGCTACACGGCCAGAAATATTGCAAGCAGTAGGAATGGTGGGAAGATTTCCATCTGCTCTGAAACAATCCCATTTATTAGCTGTAAAAAGAATTCTCAGATGTCTGAAGGGAACTTTTGATTTCAGTCTTTGGTACCCAAAGAAATCAACACTGACTATAACTGCATACACCAATGCTGATTGGGCTGGAAGTATAGATGATCGGAAAAGTACTAGTGGAAATAGATTCTTCATAGGAGACTCTTTGGTATCCTGGCTCAGTAGAAAACTATCATCCATATCATTATCCACAGCTGAAGTCGAGTATATTGCTACACCAGAGTGTTGTACTCAGATACTATGGATGAAGGAAGCTTTAAAAGATCTCAACATATGTACATATCAACCAATTACCATCTATTGTGACAACACAAGTGGTATCAGTCTTAGCAAAAATCTGGTGATGCACTCAAGAACAAAACACATAACAATCAAGTATCATTTCCTCCGTGAGAAAGTAGTTGAACAAAACATTGTCCTGGAATATATCAGTACTAAGGAGCAGATAGTTGATATTTTCACAAAACCTCTTCCTCAAGAAGCTTTCGAACATTTGCGTCAAAAGATGGGGGTTATTTCTTTATCATCACTCAAGTTCATTCATAAAGATGTAGCAGGACAGGGGAGAAGGTCGACAGGCAGAGTCTGTATGCATTCCTTTGCCATTGATGTCAAAGGGGGAGTGAGAGCAGAAGAATATTTCCATCAATAACAAAGACGGAGATTGTTGGACACAGATTGTCATTGATGTCAATATTGAAATATTCAAGGAAGGAGATAGAGCCAAAGAAGAGGAGCACATAGAGCCAAGAGGAGCCAAGAGGAGCAGAGGTAGTTAAGCCTTGTATGAAGTTTTTGGTGAACGCTAGTGAAGGCTGCTACAGCTATTGAACATTGTTGAAACACTTGGAGAGAAGTTGTTGAAACACCAATTTCTCCATTGCTGAAACACCAACCTTTTTCACAGTTGTTTGACACTTGTGAAAAATTTGTTGATACACCAGTTTCGATGTTGCTGAAACACCAATTTCTGCATTGTTGAAATACCAATTTCAGCATTGCTGCAAAGCTAACCATTTCCACGACGACATTATATTTTCAAGATATTGTAAACATGAGGAAGCTAAAGAGAATGGAGGAGGGAAGCCAGAAGGTCAAGCGAGTGTTGAGGAAGCCAAAGCTCAAGTGAGCGAGGAGGAAGCCAAAGAGCCGTTGAGTAAGCAAAAATGAATGGACAATGGCATGAGAATGTACAAAATAGTAAAAACAGAGAATTGTTTTTGCCGTTGGTGTGGTGAAGAACCAGAGTGTGAGGTAGTAGAAGCAGCAGAGGCTGTAAAGGCAATAGAAGAAGTAGAGGTTGTAGAGGCAGTAGAAGCAGCAAAGGTAGTAGAGTAGGAGTGAGGCAATCTTAGCTGAATAGTGTGCAGCAACATACCTTTTTATAACAAGGTTGGGTTGGAGCCCAAGAAGTTGGAGCCTCAAAACTGAACTGGACAGAAGTCATTGGGGGTAGGTGCTCCTAAGTGCAGAACCACTGCAAAACAGAGTTGGTGCTCTAGAGGTTGGAGGCTCACTGAAGTCCATGTTGGAGATTGGAAAATATTCACAATTAGATTTATACTTATATCGTATTTATTTCATTGCATTGTTTTTGAGTTTTAATAAAATCATTAATTTTAGTTGTTCTGTGTATACATACACATATCTATATATGTTGTTGGCAATCACTAGAACAATTAAAAAAACAAATAAATATTAAGAAATATTGATTCACCCCCCTCTCAATATTTCCAACAATATAACCATAAAAATAGTGTTGCAACATAAATAACACTCCATTTCATTAATATCAAAGCACTGATATATGCTTACAAAAAGAATGGAACTAAACTAGCTTGGGGAATGGTAGCTTATCTCGGAGAAGAGATGTGGAAGCTACATGCCTCTGAACTTTGTTACAATGAGGCTCAAAGGTTTATTTATTATTGAGAAACAATGGAAGACCCTAAAAATCCAAAAACCTAACCCTAAGAGATGAAGTGCCAAAACTGTGGGCCTTGTTTGGATAAATTGGTACATCAACTTCTCGGGATCGTACGTCTAGCAGATGATGTACATTTGACTATCATAATACCTCATTTTGAAGATCTTGAAGAAGAGCCATAAAAATAAAAAAAATTGTAAACTAGTGTAAGAGTTTACTTGCCTCCCCGTTTTCCTTAAAAATGTCTTCTAGTCCCCCAAAATGGCTCTGGAGGTTTAGGACCCCAAAAACTACCAAAATAGTAACTTTTGCTACAATTAAGGAAATTGAAAAGACACAATGGTGGGGGTCCAAGAGGAGTAGATTGGTGGCCACCAATATTCACCTAGATCAATCCTCCCCCCTTAGGGAGAAATGGTCCCCATTACATGGAGTGCTTCCTTGAGATGGGGAAACGTCTATTGAACTTGGTACCTAGTGAGCCACTTACCTTGGTGCAGGTGTTGGCCAACTTTGACAATCTGATAAAGTTGGATCTTCTCCTTGGTAGTATTCTTGATTTGTGTGTCCATGATCTAATCATTTGTGGCCTGTTCCATGTAGTCTGGGTTTAACTATGTTTGTGTGAGTTGCTCTACAATGTTTCATTTGTCTAGTAATGGTTGAAAGTATTGTTGAAGGTGGTCCATATTGAACACTAGGTTCAAACTACTAAATTGTGGAATGTTGAGCTTGAAATTATTGTCCCTTATAGCCTTAACGATGGTGTATGGCCCATATTAGAGTGAGCAAAGTTGGCGGTGGGGACAAGTGAGGCACTCCTACAATTGTACCCAAACTTTTTCACCCACATGAAACTTTTGTGGCACCTAGTGTTAATTATGACATTTCTTGTAGTCAACAATGGCTCTATCCAATATGTCATGTACAGTAGATGTGTTGAATGTGTTCAATGAATTTTCTAGCCCTATCTTCTTCAGACTGGAAATGAGTTGAATATGACTAAGTAGCTACAGATGGTATTGCCACATCAATGGGACATAGTAGCTGGAATCACAACCTTACCTTAAAGTGTTTGTGGCTAGTCGAGCTATCGAGAGCTCTGTTATCTCCGTGTCAGACATAGGGGAGGATTTAACCCCATGTGCATGGATTCTTCAAGTTGTACATACGTATAATGTGTACGATCATCCTATTGACAACCTTTGTTTGGCAATCCGTTTGGGGGAGGAAATTCATGGACTTAGTCAGCCTTGTATCTAGCATTAACTAGAGACTTGACCAAAATTTAGGAATTTTTTTTCCCAATCTGAGACTATGGATTGTGTGATCCCAAAGTGTACCCACACTCAGTCAAATAAAATATTAGTAGTGGATTCTAATGTGATATTGTTCTTGTAGGCCACTAGAATGGCCATCTTAGAGAATCTATCAATGACCACAAAAACGTAGTCGTTTCCCTGCTTAGTAGCAGGATGGCCCGACATGTAATCCATGGAGATGGATTCCCAAGGTTGATTAGGAGTAGGAAGATGCATGTATAGGACTTCGTTATTGATGATTAGTTTGGGAATGGCACAAAAAGTGGAGGATTTAATGTACTTCCCAACATCTTGTTAAAGGTTTGGCTAATAAAAATACTTCAGTTTCACTATCACTATCTTCTCTACTCTAAAATGTCTAGTGACCTAACTATAGTGCTCGTCCCAAATCATCTTAGCATTCCTTATTGAAGGAACACAAAGGTTTCACAAGTGGCATAATAGTGCCTCCTAGAGGTAAAAAATTATAAATTTCTTGCATTCCAAAAGCATCTGGTATGTCTTCTCGAACTATGGATATTTCTTGTAAATATGCGGCAACACCGAAGTCTCGTGCCCACAAGATTCGAGCACAATGCTCAGTGCCATGCTCGATGGTTAGGTGAGGTAGTGCACAACATTATTTGTGTTTTCCTCCTTGTAATTAATATTCAAATGGAACTATTCTAGGTATGTGTCCATTTATAATGGTGCTCGCTCTACAGCTTCCCTTATATCTGTATGAACTGCAGGGGTCAGTGGTCTATGTGGATGAGCGTTTCTTTCCCCATAATGTAATGCTTCCATTGCCAATAGGCCTACACAATGGAAATCATATATTTTTGTTAGGTTGGGTTATTTTAGACTCTGTTTGAAAGTGTCTGACTATCATATGCCACTGGTTGCCCCTGCTGAGGCATCTGTTTCAATCTCAAATGGTTTCTCCAGGTATGGTAATGTGAGAACTGGTGTACAGAAGAGGAAATGATTCAACTCACTAAATTCTCTATTGGGATTCATACCAAAATAAATTTTCTTTTTCTCTACCCTTGGTGACTTGACTTAAAGGCCAAGTGATATGAGAGAACCCTAACATGGACCTATGGTAGAAATTGGCAAGACCTAGAAAGCTACATAGCTCTGTTAGAGTGGTTGGGGCTAGTCAATATTGAATGACTTATATCTTGGTTGGGTCCACATGCACACCACTCTCATCAGTGATGTACCCCATATATTGAATTTGGATCATAAAAAAGTGCATTTCTCTAAATTGGCACACAACGTGTGTTGTCATAGGGTTTGGAGGACTTATCGAATATGGTGGAGATGATCTTCCCAACTCTGAATAAAGATGAGGATGCCATCCAACTACACCACCACTAATGAGTTGGTGAATGGTCACAAGATTTTTTCCATCAACATCTTGAAGGTTTCGTGGGCATTCATCAACCTGAAAGGCATGCATTTTTCCACACATTGTAGGGTTCAATTGGTGCTCGGTGAAAATCAGATTTCAAGTCATTCTTTCTGAAATATTTGGGACCCATGAGCTAGCATAGAAGGTCATCAATCTGTGGGATTGATGGTAATCTTGTTTAGTTCTCGATAGTCAATACAAAGTCTCCAGGTCCAGCCCTTCTTCCTTACCAACACATCGGGCTCCCATAGGATGATGAGCTCTGCTTGATGTTCACTTTCTGCAAAAACTCTTGAATTTGCCTCTTAGTTTCATCGTTTTCTATAATAGAGTGTTGATAGATCGGTCCATTGTGTAGTGATGCACCCAGGGTCATATCGATGGGGTGCTTCACTTGGTAGTGTAGAGTTACTCCTGTGGGGGAGGTGAAAATGTCACTGAACTCCACGAGCTTTTCCATATGCTACTGCCATGTGTAGGAACCTTGTCTGGAGGTCGTGGACACAATATTCCTCTTTCCCAAAGCGCAAATCATAAGGAAAATAAATTTTCCAGTTTGGGAAATGATCTTACTGCATTTCTTCACAATGATACACGAGAGGGTGGTAGGAAGTGCTAGCTATGGTATATTGTACAATTTATTTCCCAACGTAATAATAATGGTGTGAGGCGTACACTCGTACATAAAATTTCACTTCCATAACCATGGTTATCTTAATAATACATCACAAAGTTCAAGAGGAGAAAAATCACATAGCACCTCACTCATGAAGGGCTTGATGTTGTAGGGAAGGAAACACTGCCTACTGATGCATAGGTATCGCCCTTGGTGAACCCACATGATCATGTATGGTTGCGTGTGTGTTGCAGTCGGTAGGCTCAACCACTTCACAACCTCTACTTAAATCAAGGTCTTTTGGCTCTTGCTATTGACAATGAAGTGTAGTGGAGAACCCTTCACCCACATTTGTGAGTGGAAGAGGCACTCCCCCTCCTCTGGATCATCAAGCTCATTCTTCATTATCTTGGTGGTGGCAACAATGTCACTGGGTTCCGCATCAATAATCTACTTCCCTTTCTCATTCTCTGTTTTGGGTTCTAACTCATAGTAAGAACATGCATTTGATTCAAAAGCCTTCGACCCGGACAATAGTGACTGCTTGGCCTGACACTCACTTGTGTTGTGATTGGGGATCTTATGGAAAACACAATATTTCCCCATGTCCTTCATTATTTTCATGGTGTTTTTGTTTGCTTACAACTTCAGTGGGTTGTCCTCGGTTGCCCACCTTCACTTTTGTCTTGCATTTTGGGGGTGCCTTTCCCTTGCTTCAGATTCACAAATCTAAATTCTTGCTTACTTTGTTTAAATTTATGCTCGATCTTCACATCGTATCAATACGTTGTGCTGAGCCAGGAAATGTCAAGTAACTCCATGTCATCTATAATGTACTTGTGTAGACAGCTACGGTACTTGATTACCAAATGTTCCTTAGAACCTTTGATGCCAAACTTCGTGCAGAGGATCTGAAAAATATTTTTGAACTTCATCACATCTTGGTCACTTCCCTACTACAGCGTGGTCCCATTTATGTATTTATCCTCATAGCTCCTGACAAGGTAAAATAACTTGTTGATGTCATCCTAGAAATAATTCCAAGTGGGTGTGGCTGAAAATAGAGAGGGACAGTCTTCTCCCTCTTCTCATAGTATGCTTCCCACTAGTCCTTGATGTGGGGGGTGGCTTTGAGGAGTGAAAAAGTAATATTTTACCAATTGGAAAAATTATGAACCAAAAAATATCATTCTAGCATATTTAACCATCTATCTATAACATCTACATCTATATGACCTTCAAATATAGGGATGTCAAATTTAACTTGTACCTTAAATGGTGTGGCACTTCCAGACTGCCTACTAGAAGGAGATGTGTCCCCTATGGGTAGCTACCAAAGGATTTGGGAAAATTTTTCCATCATTGCATTCCTCTATCACCTGAGGGCTTCTTCGAGAAATATTTTGAAAGGATATTCTACCCCCCCTAATCTTTCTTTATTTCCACTGTGGGAGGCCATCAATGTTTATGAGGCTTGTCCTGTAAAATTTCAACCAGTTCGAGCCATAACTACTTATACCCTGACCTCATTGGGGATATGCAAAGAAAATTAGAGAAATTGCATACCACTATGATACCACTAATATGAAATTAAACAAAAACACAATATAATACAAGTATAACAATAAATAAAGAGTCACAATAGAAATAACACTTTGTTTCATTAATATCAAAGAACTAAAATATTCTTACATACAAAATGGAAATAAACTAGCTCGGGTGATGGTAAATTATCTCTAAGAAGAGATGTGGTGGCTACATGCCTTTTAGCTATGTTACGATGAGGCTCAAAGGCCTATTTATTATTGAGAAATAATGAAAAACCATAAACATCCAAACACCTATCCTTATGAGATGAAGTGCAAAAGTATGGGCCCTGTTTGGGTAAATTGTTACATCAAATTCACGGGGTCATAATATTGGCATAAGATCTCCATTTGGCTATCATAATATGTTGTTTCAAAAATATCGACAAGGAGGATGAAAGCAAATTGGCAAACCAATATTGTACTTTTTCAATCTCTCTGTTTTCCATAAAAACGTCTTTTAGTCCCTCAAAATGGCTCCAGAAGTTTAGGACCCCAAAAAATTCCAAATATATTAAGTTGTGTTACAATTAAGGAAATTTAAAAGAAGCAATGGTAGGGTTCAAAGAGAAATAAGCGGGTGGCCACCAGTATCCACCTGGATTAGACACCTCATAGTACACTACAACCATTAAGTAAGGAGCTTATAATTTATGAAGAAGCACCACCCATAAGAGCATTAAGGAAGCCACTTTTAAGAGTTGAGGGAGGTACTATCACCACTCTTTGAAGAGTACCTAAATACAACAAATTTAAAGCTAAGGGCATTATACAATGACATCATGTCATAGCATTGATAGATGGCAGAGCAACATACAACTTTATTGACAACCATAGTGGTATGTAGAGGCATCCCTTTCCAAGATTTTGAGAGCTTCAAAGTAAGGGTAGGTTATGTATATAATATGATATCTACCTAGGTAGTTCCACAATTGAGCATCACTCTTTATAAGCATACAACATTTGATGATTTTTGTGTGAGAGAATTCGTAGATACTAACATGGTGTTGGGAGTTCATTGGTTGCACTCACTAGGGAGAATTATGATGAACTACCAAATGATGGAAATGGAATTTCGATACCCAAGGAGAAGAAAGGTATTTCTTAGAGGGTTAGAATCCCCAACAAAGGCATGAAAGTAGGCTTCTAGGGTTTAGTCCATTATATATTTTTTAGTATAGCTATTGTTCCAAAAGTGCTTGTTAGGAACAACTTAATCGAGAATAAAATTTTGAAAATGATGTTCTATCACCAAAAAGAAAAAAAGAGAATAAAGTCTAACCTCAAGGCAATTATGTATCATTTGAAATATGGTTAGTCAAAGGTCAAGATAGAATACCCAGCAACATTGATAGTCCCACAATCCTCAAAGGGATGGAACATTACTATTAACAATGATAAATAAAGAAAACAAAACCGAGAGAACTAATACTTTTACATAGTAGAATTAATATTTCCAACAGTAAGGCTACACAAACCTCTAGAAGAAACTAACATAGTCATTTGATGTAGATATCAATGAAAAATACTACATGAACATTACAAGAACAAATAGTGAATTTATCTCTATGAAAATATGTTGAAATTATTTCAGTGATGGAGAAAGAAATTATGCGTATAAAAAAGAATGAATTACGGTGTGAAAAAGTCAAAACTTAGGCTATATTCATCATTCATTATGACTACAAGGAAAGGTATAATCAGAACAGAGAAACTAACAACAAAAAAATATTAGTGTCTTTACCAAATGTTATGCTCAATCGAACAGATGGATAGTGGTTGCATAGTTGGGCCTTATTATTCACTTACAACTAACCAGGGTAATAAGACAGGTATGTGTCAATACAATAAAATATAGGAATGAGCTTAAAAAACCCTTCCAATCCCATGTTACATTTACAACTGATAAGTCTACAGAAAAAACCCTTAATATAGATAGCTTAAAAGAAACCCATCATCGATAAACTATTAAATTATAAGTAAATTCATCTTGAAAACCTAGTAAGGAATGGGACCAAGCTTTTTTCACCTAGGGGTATGACTAATGTGGGTTAACAAAAATCTTGGTGTAGCACCTTTGAAGAAGAATGACCTCTGACCCTAAAGTGAGAAAACCTATAAATATTCCATGCAAGTATGTACAAAAAATATAGAATTACCATTTCAGATGCAACTACAGCAAGAGGAAATTACATATATGACGAATTTGGGAACCAATTAACTACTAAGAGACATTTTCTGTCCAATGCCCCTATCATCCTTATAAAGTTCAAAAAAATTGAACTTGTAACATTGATGCAAATATAGTGCTAGTATGAGCAAAATACTACGGAGTGAAGCTCACTGGTGCTCACAAAACCCAAAAGGTGAGACTTGGAGCATTCTAAGTATCGCAAGGGTCATTGAAGGTATACAAGGACCATAGAACTATTAAAATTTGTAGGTAGGCATAAAAATAAGAGGGGCTAATAACTATTAACCATAGTGAATGGAATGCACCTTTACAAAATAACCACTAACTGAATCTCACAGGAAATTGGGCAGAGTAGTTCAAGAGGTTTCTCAATCAGCTTGTGTGGCAAAAATGATGCTATGCCAACTAGAGAAAAGAGTAGTAACACTAATGACCACTTTCATCCTCAGCTATCGATATTGATCCCGAGCCTTTACGACCATAGATCAAAATTGAAAATCTCAAGGGTTCCCTGTGCCAAGTAGTAGCAGATAAGTGTGTATCTAGAATCCTTGACAAATTTAAGGTAGAGAACAATAAGCTATGTTAAATAATTTCTTCAGCTAAATATATATATATAATATATATATTATATATATATATATATATATATATATATATATATATATAATATATATATATGGTAGGGTAAGAACGACTGAGTTATAATTAGTTAACTATGATTCCCATGATGTAACATAAGTGTATTGAATTCTTTGGTTAATCACACTTGTGCTGTAGCCTAGTAAATAAGTAAGAGATAAATGTGACTTCATATTATTTGTACAGGTTATACCATAAATAAATATTAAAATAGAAATATTTTATCCATGGTAAAATTAAAATATTTTTAGGGATATGTTACACCGTCTAGCATTTGACAAAGGTCTTTTAAAGGTGCAAACCTGTTTGGCATATCCCTTTTTCCAAGAAATATTTTTTTTAGATGGTGGAAGGTAGGTTGTTGGGCCATATTAGATTTTCTCAAGGGGTTATGATTGATTGAAAAAGGGTTGAGGAAATCAATTATATTTATTTCCCCAGACACAAGAAGGCTCTCCAATATTTCTTTGGAAATATTCACTTCCTTTAGAGGTTTCTTCCTAACTTCATTGAGATTACTAAGAACATTACTAAAATGCTTAAATATAATGGGAAGATAAAGCCAACACATGGTTTCCAATTTTCAATAATGCCTTGGGTAAAAATCCACTATGGATATGTCTTGATTAAAATATGAATTTGAGGATATTTCCCATTTTGTTGAAGCACGCCATAGATGTAGTCCTCCTACAACAAAATTATGAAGTTCATGAGTAGCCTATTTCCTTTATCAGCAGGTCACTTTGATATGAAGAGCTAGATTAAGCAATTATAATAAGTAGGCCTATGCCTTTTCCAAAGCCCTGAATTCCTTCAAAGAATACATTTTGAAAGCCCAAATCATTACTTTTGTGCCTAACATTTAAATCACAGATATTCGATGTAATAATAAAGTAGATAACAAGTGGGGGAGGTGGATCACCATTATCTATGAATATGGCATGGTGAAAAAACCTAGATAGTTAATAAAGGGTCAAGGAATGAAAAGTTAATGGCTAAATCTAATATACAAGCAGTGAAAAGCAATGTTGTGTAGACTAATGGAGAATTGCATAAGGGAGTACAGGAAGAAATATATACTGTAGCATGCTATCACCAGTCTCCTTTGTATAAAGACATAGCCTGTTTACTACCACAAACCTTTTCCATTTAGGCTTGGACAATTACTATAGAATTGTACTTAATTACACTAGATAAATCCTAAGGGACTAAAGCTAAAATGCATTATGGAAGATGGGGATGAATATCGATCCACAACATGCATCAAGGGATCTACAAAGGTCATTTTGTAGCAAGGGCTACAACTCATTAAATTAAAGCATTTGGGTATTGTTGGCCTACCATGTTTTTTTATGTTTATAAATTTGTTAGGGCCAATGTACAATGGCATACCTTTTTGGAAGACAAAAGCTCCCTACATTACCTTTAAAGCATGTCTAAGTATAATCCAGCTTCTAGTAGTGGAGATTTTACTTCTTAGGTGAAATACAACCCCCTTCTAGTGGCCAACATAGATGAATTCTTACAACTATTTATTACTTCACCATAAGGGTAGACGCCACCCCACCATATATGTCATTAACCTCATTAACCTTGGATTGCTAGAAAGGAACATCTTGTCTAGGTTTGGTTATCCTAAAAAAAAGTAACTAGTAATGCTAAAGCCTTTATCTCCCTTAGGATGTTATCTTTCTATTATAAATACAAAATCAAATTGGACTATTTATCTCAATACCACCCCCAAGGGAATGGCCAATTTGAGTCTTCAAACATGAATCTCTGAAAAATTATCTATAATACTTTAGAAAAGAAAAATAAAAGGCATGGGACTCATAACTCAGGTATGAACTATGGGAACACATGATGAGCATAAAAGGGACACAAGGAAAGCTCCTTTCAAGCTAGTATATGGCATGGAGGTAGTGTTGAATATTAAACTTGAGATACTTGTGATGAAACTTCTACAATGGCCTTCTTGCATCTTTATCCTTTATAGTGAAACAAATAATTATTCTGCATATATCATCTCAAGAATTAGAGAGACTAAAATTATCATTTTAACCAAAATTTGTCAATCATCAAAATCCATACATACATTAGTACATTTACACATGAAAATCAAGGAAATAAATTTCTCATTAATGAATACAATGAATCAATCAAACATGGGACTAACACATTCCACTCGACCATAGATTGGTTGAGCCAAGTCTCTTTTCAGCCAATCACCCCCGTGCAATATTCCAAGCATGAATGTGGCACTCATAGAACACATGAAAAATACCAATCAATGTAGATGCCATCACATTTATTTGCCTACACCATGAGTAATTTGAGTGCCTCCTAGTCTCTCAGGCTTTAACTTGGATTCGTAGTCCAATCTAGGGATCAATAGGCCCCACCCCAATACATACTCTCTAGGATTCATTATGCATTCCATCATCTACTGACTAGGCCTAACAAAGAGAAAATACACTTCTTGTCTTTATTGTATATCCTGCCATTCACTAACAAGGATTCCTAGGCCCATTAAGGCACACAATCTTGCTTTATCACAACCCATAGTCCCATTTATGGATTACTAGACTAGCGGCTTCGTGATCCTCAATTTGTTTCAAGGACCACTATACCATGTGTTTGTCAATTCAGAGATTCAACCCACTCAACTTCGAATCCAATCCGACAATCCCACATAAACCGAATTGATGAGCCTCATCTTTGGGTAACTATATCAACCTTAATTCACCTCCTAGCTTAGTCAAATCAACTCTTCTCACAATTTATTACATATTTTGATTATATTTTGTTTAGTGAGATGAGTCAAAGTGAGATATTATGCCTAGTGGACTAATGTGCATTGAATGCAGGTTTGTGAGGGAAAATCATGGATTTGTGGCTAATTAAGGGTTGGAACTCGAATGAGACAAGGAGGAGAGAGTGTAGGAGGTAGATCCTCCTCATTTACTCCTCCCTCGTTCAAATATTCCTCTATCAATCACACTAGCTCGGAGTACAAATAGCCAAGTCATGGAGATCAAAAGGCAGTTAAGAAAGTGACAGTCAAAGACCTAGTTTATCTCGAGTTTGGGGTTGAAGCCTCCCTAGATTTAAAGAATTCATTGCAGACTTTAGTTGTATAAACAAAGAGGCCTAGAGGTTCATTAGGATTCAATTTTTTTTTCTAAAAACACTAGTCATTTTCGAGTTCAAGACTTCTGGAAGACATTTCTATGTAATGTTCTATTTTGATAATGATAACGAGCATTTCCTTGATCTAGCATTGAGTTAACTCAGAGGGCTGAAGCTATTGGATTAGGGCCCAACACTAGTAGCAAAGTCTCCTCTTCTTGTATTTGTATCCTTAGATTTATTTCATAGAGTAATGGTTGAATTGTCTTTAGAATTATTTCATTGCAGGTAGTGTAAATCTCATTAGTTTTCTTATTAGTTTGATTCCATTTATGCTTTTAGCAGTAGTTTAGAAGAGATAAAGGAACATCAAAAATATTTCAATAGGTGGTTTTGGCATCACTCCTTCCTTCAGGGATCATGGTTTCAAGAAAAAACTCCTATATAGCACCAAAAAGACAGAATTCTAGATTCTTGTGGAATTTAGGGTTTTCTATACTTACACCACCATTTGACCAGTTTGCAAGAGTAGGATTTAGTTATCATTTCTTCTATCTTTACTATTACATTATATCTCATCCATGTTCCATCTTATTCTGCAATTTTTCCTCATGCATGAAATAGGGAGTTAGATCATGAAATTATATTTCCCTAAATCATTGAAATCCTTCTTGTTTACATGATTTTTGGGTAAATGCCAATGCTTCATGCTATGCAGGTGTTTCAGAAGTACAGAAAAATCTAGTTAGAAACATCATTCCAGCTTCATCCATCCATGATTATTATTTTGTTTCACTAAAACCCTCACCAAGTTTATCATTTCACAAGGAAACTTCTCCAAGCTTTTTGAGCAAATCCAACCATCTCCCAACCTTGGTTTTCAGTTTTGGAGTGGTCCTAGGAACACCCTTTCCTCATTCCATCCACTAACCACCTTCCCTAAACCATCGATCATCTTTAGCACCCATCCTTCTACTCTCAGCTCTATCCTGTAGAAATACAGGGGATCCTGTAGGTTTTCAGGACATCCTCTAGAACACATTAGGACATCCTATAGGCTTTCCTGTAATGCCCTGTTTTGAGAACGAATTGATGGAAAAGCCACTAGGAAGCTATAAAATGTCTCTTACTAGTCTCCCCACCCTTCTAACCATTCGCAGGCATCCCTAAGCCACCTGCCACATTACCAAAAGAGATTAGCTTGCACACTTTCACATAAAAAAATGACAAAAAAAACAAATTTGTTTTAGTCATTTACATGCATAGTAGTAGAATGTTTGATGCTTTGAATTTCCATGCTTAGGATAGTAGGATTGCATACATTTTAACTTAGCATTCCTTTGAAGCATAGCCTCTTAGTACTTAAATAGAAAATGGTGTGTTTTTAACATTTAATTTCAATCTTTTTCATTATTGTAGTAGATAAGATTTTTCTTAGAGTTTCTCTTTCCCTGAGTAGTAATCAAGCCTATTTTGAATCTGTTAGGTTCCTATACCAATAGGTTTCATCTTTCATGATTGACAGTGGAAGGGTTAAATATGTTCATCATTGCAGGCTGCAAAGGTTCCATATTTGGTGTACATAGTAGGAAAAATAAAAAATGAAAAGAGGGTATGCCTTAAAAGAATAATCAAAAGGCAAGAAAATCAAATGGTCAAAAGAAAAGTGAAAATGAACCCCAAACTAAAGACCAGGAAAGTGGCCAGTCAAAATGCCACTACTATCTTTTGGCAGTGTCACACTCTACAAATACTACTGGTATCATACTTGATGGATGGCCCAATAGTATAATCTGGATCATGCCATGTTTAATTTGCTTGTTGCAGAATAGAGAATGTTTCCTATCCAGACAGCTCAAGCTTGGCAGATGACTAGCTAGGTAGAGAAATGAAGGAGCCCAACTCCCTAATTTGGGTCCTTGGAAGAAATAAGGGTAGATTTAGATAGGAGGGCAGTCAAAATAAAAAGAGAACAATGAGGGTCTGCTAATCCAAGTGTGCCCACTTCAAGTGCAGAAAAAATGTTAGATTTACTAGGTTGGGTAAGTAGTGCAAGGTTGCAGAAATGAAGGGCCATCACCAATTGGCTTATCAAGTACAAGACTCATTCCATTCAGGGTATTGGAACCATAACAGAGGTTTGAGGACATAACATTGGAAGCATGTCTAATTTCCCCCCTTTTTCCCCAAAACATAATTTACTAACATCCCCAAGGACCTTGAGATCTTCTCAAATGTCCTGTTCCACTTCAGTTCATGACAGAGTACCAGGTCAAACTATGAAGTTCAATCAAGGAAAAGAAGCCACATTTTTTGTGTAAAAACCTTGATTCTCAATTCCCTCATCTTCCATTCTTAAGTTTTACTTTAAAAAAAAAACTTAGTCTTTGCCCCTACATTCACCTCACAAATGTCATATTAACAATTGATGTATTATTTAGCTCCCTAAGTACCCCCTTCCCTAATTCTATGAAGAGCTATGTAAAAATTCCCAAAAAATCTATATAAATACCCTCCCACTAGCACTATAGCTATATAGTCCTCTTTTGGGGAATATTAATCCATCAGGGGTTCATATTAACCCTCTATAAACCCTAAACTATGGGTTTTTGTTAAAATCTATTGCTAAAACTCAAAAAATCATTAACCCCGCCCTCATTAACCCTTCCTACCCCTTTTCTGCTCTAAAGTTTGTGTTTGTAATGTTTTTAAATTAAAACATTACCCAAAACCTTATGCTAAAACCCACCCCATGCGCATTATATTTAAAAAACATTAAAATAGTTGGCGGGTCCCCCTGCCTTAATGCGCCATCACATCACTCTCCCCACCAACCATCCGATCATAAGCGACGCAATCCAACGATGGGCGGTTGATTTCGCAGGGAAGTTTCCCAACCTTTTGTGTCCGGGGGATTGGCGGTTTTATCGCCGTACCCCCGCCACGCGTTAGCCTCCCGCAGTGTTTGGAGCCCCCCCCCACTCATACCATTTACCACCCATGAGGTCTCTAGGGAAACCACTTACCACCCATCCCCTCTCGCTAACGTCACACCCCCGTCAGCGTGACGTCACCCCCTCGTCCGCCACTGCAACTCCACGTCACCTCCATGTCGTCCAACCACCCACCTGCTTTGCCACCGTGTCACCGCCACCTGGCCACCCATGTCAGCTGCCACGTCACCATACCGTACCCGGACCCACCGATGATGTCATGCTGACTTCATCACCAAAAAGGAGCCAAACAGCCAAAAGTGCATAAAAAGTCGGGAAATGACCGTTGTTTGTCATTTTAACTCGTCGTTTCCGAAGCAGTCTGCATGCAAAAGACGTCGTTTACTGCCGAAATCGAGAATTCGTTCACCAAAGTTTCTGTCGCCCTCAAAGTCGACCCAAATACCTGCAATTGATCCAGCTTGACGCCTCTTGCACTGAGAAATCCAGGTATTTGCCGCAGGCGACCTACTTTATCCATGCTTCTCCCTTTTTCTCCTAATTTCCTGTAAAAAAAAAACTCTGCAAAAGCTCCTCACAGATAAATTGTCCACTGAAACTACCCAAAAACTTGGCAAAATCCCTGCACCACAAGGCTCTTCAAGAAACCCATGCCCTTCTGCGAAATTCACCATAAAAACTAATTGAAGAAGCCGAGCTATCGGCTAAAAGCCCATATAACTGCGCACACATCCCTGTTTTCAAATTTCCCCTTGAAAACCCAGCTAATTAGCTCAAACACACTCTGGTTTCTTCCAACAGAATGCCCCATAGTTCATCAAACCTGTAAAAGTTTCCTCATACTCTCAGGGTTGCTCACTGTCAAACACAATTCAGTGGGCATTCCTCAGCCTTTGCACCAATCCTAAACTCAAGTAAATATCCAGTTAAAATCAAACATGGCCACTCCATCTGCACTGGATGTTCCTCCTATTAATCCACCCAGTAAGGAGCTTGAAGCTAAGCCACTTGTAGACAGTGATTTCCTCATTGCAGATTTTGTGGCAGAGAGGAACCACTTACAGACCTTCTGCCAGCTAAGGAATATTCACTTGGACAACAGTGACATGTATGGCATCTGGGAGTCTAATCTACCTACCTACTTCCTGCCATCTGTAAATGTCTTTCCTAAAGTCACTCACCTCTATGCAGAAAATTATGACCAGAAGCTCAGAGCTATAAAGTCTCCATCTGGGAGTATCCTCTTCTACATAACACCAGACTCCATCAATCAGATGCTGAATTACAAACAAACCCAGTTGCTATACCCTTTTTCCATAAAGTATTTGCTGGATGAGGGCTCCAAGCTCTCTAGCATGGGCATTGCTACAGTGGCCAAAACTTTCATGAAAGCAAACTGCCAACCTTCTAGGCCACCTCCTTTTTCATATGCAAATTTCAATGAGGTAGGCAAGCTGCTAGTGGACATGTTAACCTCTGTGCTGGGGTTCTCCACAAATGAGCACGTTGATGAAACTATGCTGGTCATGCTATGTGCATATAGCCTTGGGAAGCCTCCTGCTGTAAAATAAAATTATGCCAAGTTTATTGCCAACAAGATACATGACGAACTGCTGAGGATGGACAGGGAAGCAATATTTAAATATTCATAATACATCTATCACCTCCTCTTGTACTATCAAACAGATTACTTCCAATGCCCCATTAAGAAGCTGGATTCATAGGGTGAGAGGAGATCAGTCATCTTTTGGTCTTGAGTTTTTCATCAAGTCCAGAGCTCTCCCTACTCCTACTGTGAATTTATTGACCAATTTGTCTACCCAGTTACATGCCTCTTGAAGAGGTCTCCTCCTGCCAGATTGTCCAAAGATATGCAAAAAATCTTACAGCTGTCCAGGAACTACAAAATAGGTGATTGGTATTTATACCAAAATCACACAGTCATCAGAATCTATGGTTGTGAGCTTTGTCCCTACACGCTCCCAAGGTATGTGCCTATGAGGTTGTTTGCCTTGGAATACTATAGGAAACTCATCAATTCTGACCTTACACACTTCCATAGTGCCAAGAAGAAAGCTAATCTAAAATTCAAAGACCACCTAGGCCCATTCATCATGAACAAGAAATATGGTTGGAAAGAAGTTGATCAAATATTGGGGCAACAACTTAAACTCAAAAGGAGCTTCTAGTGGGTCCCTTATGACCCTGAAGGCTTTACCAGTGCTAGGAGAGTCAAGTATAGTCTGCTAGCCTATAAACATTGTCCATATCCACAAATAGAACACTTTGCCAACCAAGATGATTGGGTGCCTGATACAATAGTAGAAGAATTTACTCAGGAAGAGAAAATGGAGCAGACTGTAAAAGATTTAGAGAAAACTCTTGACTTGGATTCTTGTCAGCAAGTCATATTCAAGCAACCAGTCCAAGTAGGAGAATGCACATCCACTGCTGTAGCTGCACAGACTACCCAACAAGTATCTACAACCACCACTATAGCAAAAGGCAAAGAGATAATGGATGAACAACAAGAGACAGAGGCAGGGCAGCCCAACACTTCAAAGGATCAAAGTCAAGGGCAAACCCCTTTACAGTAAACTGGACCACCCCAAATCCCAGTTTTGCAAACACCTCTCCATGAAGAGAGGTAAAAAGCGAGATAGAGAGGAGGTCACACCTCCAAGTGGGTCAACACAGCAACTAGAGGCCAAGAGGCCAAGAATTGAACCTAAAACAGAGGAAGAAGACATCAGTGAGGAAAGAGCAGAAAGGCAAAATAGAGAAAGACAATCCAGCCAACAGACTGCCACTAGTTCATTTCAGCTAGAACAGGCCATGCAACAAGACACAGAGGTATCCTCCTCAAGGCAGCAAGGCAATCAATCAGCTGGTATCAAAGGGGGTTTCATGGAGATCAAAGCACAAAATGAATTGTTGAGAGTACAACTCTATGATCAATTCTTGAAGACAACTCCCTCCAAAAAATAAAGATTGATGGCTGCTTATGATATCAAGGAGGAAAAAATGATTTTTACTCATTTAAAGCCTAAATTTCAACATCCCAAAACCTCTGCAGATTACCTAAGAACAAACTTGGAGGTCTTTTCTAAAGACATACATCCAATGGATCAGATAGAGTTGCACAAGTAAACATAGGAAATGGTGTATGCTACGCTTGCAAACAAGGCCATGCTAGCCCATAAGTTGAAAGAATCACTGAAAAATACTAATACACAGTTGGATTTGGAAAGAATGTCTTCCGAGGCTAAGGACAATAGAATAAACACATTGGAAGACATAATCATTGATCTAGGGCATGATCCAAAGGATCCAAAGGGTGTTTGGGCCCTTATGAAAAAGAAGGAGGATGATATTGCTACACTCAGAAAGCGGGCAAAATTGCCTCCAACCATTCACCCTCACACTGCAAAACTTGAACAGGAAAAACAGCTTGATGACACCATGGATTTACTTATGAAGATTAATCAAAGAATACTAGAGATGGAAGGAGAATTGGAGAAAGCATGGCAAGGTAGACAGGGAGAATCAACCTCCCAGCCCCCTCAAACTTCTACAACTCTTGGCCCTGCCCTTCCTACACAAGCAGCAGTGGCCCCTCCTACCGTTCTAGCACCAACCACAGCCACATCAGCAACAGACGCAACAGAAGCAACAACAGCAGCAAAATCTAGCATGAGTATGGAGGACTTGATGAAAGTTGTCAAGGAGCTTGAAACTCAAGTGACAGAAATAAATGAAGCCAAGGATAGACTGGCCAAGCTAGAGGCCAGCTATGACAAGTCCAAGATGACTGTAGCAGAGAAGTAGAGAGAAATAAAAGCCTTGGAGGCCAAAGTAAAAGCTTTGGAAAAACAGTTGCTTCTAGGCAAGACCTTGGCAGAAATCAAGAAGATAATTTGGGCCAAAATTGGCCAATCAATACATGACCAATGGAGGTCAATCCATGCAATACATGAGCAGATTGAACTAATAGGCATAGCTCATGTTGAAATAGAAAGGGCCAGAACAACACTAGGAATCATACCTGAGCAGGCCAATAAAATAATACATTTCCTCAATAACTACACTAGGGAGGAATTGGTAGCTCTAGAAATAAACAGTAGAACAAACACTATCCTAAAAGCTAAGAAAGTGCTAACTTTGAGGAATTTCACTCAAACACTAGAAAGGAAATGTTAGGATATGAAGGTAGAAATTGATGAATTCAGGGCAAAGATGACAATGTTACAGGATAAAGGACTGCTAAGCCTAGTGACTGGCACAGGACAACTGCTGTCATATGATCAGTATATCACAGGGATCAACAATTATGTTGAGAATCAAATAACAACATCCAACAGCTCCACAAAAGAAGCAGGGCCTCCCTCTGGGCAGTGTCTGTATGACAAATTGGAAAATCTATTTTTTATTGAGCATGAGATAAATCATTTGTTTGAAGTGCCTCTAAACTTCTACAGATATACAAAAGCAGATGAAACACTGGTAAAAATAAGGAGACATCAGCTGCCTCTAGCTGATTGGTGGCAGGCAATGCTGGAAATTCTGCCTAGGTGATGCCACTATATTATTCCTTTTTTTGAAAATTCAGATCTCAGTCACAGTACAGGTCAGCAGACAATTCAGCACGCAGGTATCACAGGAAGCATCTTTACAGTGACTTACCAAAGCACTCAGACAGCAGGCTCAGCTAACGCAGAATTAAAGGCATAGCTACAGCCAACTTTCCTGAGCCAAAAAGTCGAATGTTGTCTGACAGAAAGATAGCTGCCATCTCAACATTAAATGCTGTAGTTATTTCTTTCATTTACTTTTTGTAAGAGAGTTGGTGGTGCAATTTATTGCATAATAACTCACTATTGAGATATTTTGTATCCTATTTTTGTATATATATTCCCTCAAAGAACGTATTGAGGGTCAGTTGTAGTGAAACTCTTTCAGAAGAGCTTTGTTGTATACTTGAGACATTTTGCTAATACAAATTGATGGTGGAGTTCCTGGTTCCTATATTGTGTGAAGGTGGAAATGAATGGCTCTGTTGTGTTGCAGAATTCCTATGTCATTTGCTGGAACAATAAGTTATTCTGAACTGTATTCTTGTTTTTCTATGTATGCCATAATTCATATATGTTCACGATCATAGTAAATAGAGAAAAAGAATAGCTTAGGATTTTTTTGAACACACCCTATGCTCAATCTCTATTTCTAAATATGTTTTCTTCTGGATTATCCATGGATATGAATTCTTAATTGCTCATGTCTAAACTAATTCTATTATTGAGAATATTGTTTAAGAATTCTTAACGGCCCTTAAGCAATACTTTCATTTTTCCCTTGTTATCATAGTGAAAGATTCTCAATTGCCTTTCACTCACTAATTCCATAACTTCATCACAAAATCTAAAAAATTGTTCCACATATGCCTATCTGGCTTTGCAGCAATACTCTGTCTTCATAAACATACTTCAGCAGCACACTACCTGGACTCCATTGCCGAATGGCCCAGACTGTTCAGTAAATTATACCTCAGCTCTGTTTGAATTCACCAACCAACTGAACTCAAACAAAACAGCATACCATAACTAGCCTAAAATCATCCACCAACAAAGCTAAATCATAAGGAGAGAGCCCTCTCTGGTTACAGGTAGGCTAGGACCTGTAACTAAAAGATTGGTTAGTGGTTACCTCGGCCGTATTCCCTTTAGAAAGCAGGGAACAACCTGAGTGATAACATCAATGGCGACTCCGCTGGGGACTTATTTCAAATTACCAATTGCAAGGAAATAAGCTTCATGTTTAACTTTCTCGTAGAATACCAAGGAAACAAAACTTAGAAGCTAGCTCCAAAGAAGAAATCTCGTTACACTAGGTCCAACCCTGACCCTAATCCCTCAGCTGTCCTTGAAAACCCCAACTTAATCCCCAAGATCTTGAAGAAACAAGAGCAGCTAGGAGAGCTCTCAGACTCAGATACAGAACCAATTCAGTAGAGCTATATTCCTACTCCTGTCAAAGCATCAGTTTATCCTCACATAACCCCCACTTATCATAGTTCCTCATCCACTTCCCAAGGTAGCTTCCACACTCCTCCATCCCCAACAAACCTTACTCCTATTATCCCTGTTGTTCCAGTTGTTCCACTCCTTCTTGCTGTCCCTTTTATCCCTGCAAATATGGCTAGATATGCTCCTTTACACCTACCTACAAATCCATGGGCAATGCCCCAAGACTATCAAAGAAAAATCACTTACTTTGATGGTACTGGCACTTATACAGCCCAACAACACACCAAGAGAATGCAAGACTATTTTGAGAACTATTAAATAGATGATGAAGATGTAAGAATGAAAATTTTTGTACAAAGTTTAACAGGGGATGTAAGGAACTGGTTTAGGTCTCTAGCTGCAAATTCTATGCTCAATCATGATGCCTTATACCTAAGTTTTTTAAACAGATGGGAAAAGAAGAAAGACCCTCTACGCATACTAACAGAGTATGATAACTTGAGAAGGGGTCCACAAGAAATAGTTCAAGGTTACTGTGTTAGGTTCAACAATGTATACAACGCCATTCCTCAGAACCTAAGACCTCCACCGGATCTGGCCTTGATCAAATTCCCAAATGGATTTGATTCAAATATGGCATATCAATTAAGAGAAAGAGCACCTCCAAGTCTTGCAGACATGTAGAATATAGCTGTAAGTGTGGAGGCAAACCTGATTGCCAAGAGAACCAGAGCAAAAAATGAGAGAAGAATAACATTTAAAGAGGAACCCTCAACCTTTGACCAAAAGCTAGATGCAGTCATGAAGGGTATGGAGAGGTTGGGGGATAGAGTTGAGACGATGGAGAGAAAGTCCTCTTGGGAAGGGAAAACAAGCAACACTACTAGGAATTCCAACTTTAGAAAAAACAAAAACCCAAATGCTGGGAGGACTGGTCCTGATCAGAATATCAGACCTCCATTTCAAGAAAACAATGCAGAGGCCTCAACCACTAGTGAGCAAATAGAAGATCCCCACATCAATCTAATGGGTTTGGATAGTGAACAACAAGTATTCTTAACACAAGATGATGAACAAGCCCAAGAATACAAGCAATTCCAAGCAAAATCTGGTGAGTCATTTGATTTCAGAGAAGGGTATGACACAGCAGTCTATGAAGTACACAAACAATACAAGTTAAGAAGTAGAACCATAGATGTAATTGAGAATACCAAACAAAAAAACACCAAAATGCCCAAGAAATCTAGTGATAAAGCTGCCTTAACAGAGTCCTCAGATAAAAAACATCAAAGGGAGGTCACAGTGGAAGATGTATCTGATATATAGCCTCGAATAAAACCTACATCTACACCATTTCTTCCAAAAGAGATCTTGGGCAGACCTCTAGAAAATCGACCCAATTCAAGCTTACCCCAAAACAGTGTACCTGACCAGGACGAGGTCACCCAAAATTCAGCAGAGAAGGAAAAACTTGCTGCTCACAATATAAAAGTTCAGATGGAAAAAATGTTCAATCTAGAAACAGAAATTGGCAAACTGAAAATAGCAATTCCTTGTTCTTAACTAGCCAAACATGAGGTCTTCAGACAACAAATTAATAAATCATTGCAAGTACCAGAGAATAGGGATGCAGTTAATATTCTCGATGATCAACCAGAGCTGATTTTTGGCTCAGAAGTCAATGGGAAATCAATGGATGGAGGGACTCCTCCATTCTATGTAAGCCTAAACATTCATGACAAAGTGCTACACAATGCCATGTTTGACTCAAGGGCCTCTCATAACCTAATGCCGAAATCAGCAATGGAAAAACTTGATCTAGACATCACCAGGCCCTATAAATATTTGTTTTCATTTGATTCCAGCCAGGTGAGATGTTTAGGCCTAATCAAAGACCTTTGTGTATACCTAGTCCAATATCCAGCCAAAACAATTTTAATGGATGCGGTAGTAGCTGACATTCCACCCAAATATGGTATTCTCTTATCAAGATCATGGGGTGCCAAACTCCAAGGATCTCTGCAACTAGACATGTCATATGCCACAATCTCAGTCTTTGGCCAGCCAAAGAGACTTTACCGAGAAACACTGATGAAATATGTGGTCAGCAGTCAGGATAAGCCCAAAAACTTCTCAATATACTCCATTCATTCAGACATGGACTCATTCATATTGTACAATGCTGATATGTGTCCCAAAACTGAGGTCAAGCTCCTAAAAACAACAGAAACCAGGCACATGAATGAACAGTCCACAACTCCCGATCAAAAGATCACTGATATGATCAAACCAACACAGTCTGTTGATATATCACAAGAATCACCAAAACTAGACTAGCCCACTGAACAAATCTGGAAATCCATTGGAAGAAACATTGATCAAGATATCTTGTGGTGTTTAGAATTTGACGGGTCAGTAAAAAAGGTAGGAGCAGGAGCAGGGGTCTAGATACATAATACTCAAAATGACCATGCTCTAGGTCATGCATATAGGCTTAACTTCAGATGTACAAATAACATGGCTGAGTATGAAGCGCTTTTGCTAGGTCTCAAACTAATTAAGAGTCTAGGAGTGACCAAAGTTTCCATATTGGGTGATTCAGACCTAATTATACAACAGATAAAGCGAAATTTTGTCACAAATGATCCCAGGTTAAGGTCTTATAGGATAGCGGTGACAGACTTGCTCAGCAACTTCTTGGAATATCAGCTCACCGAAATACCTAGAAGCCACAATTTTTATGCTCATAGTTTGGCAAATTTTGCAAGCACCTGTAAACTTCCTTTTGGGCCTAACCACCAGTTGCTTCTGAGATTAAACATAGGCCTTCTGTCCCAAACAATGTAGATAATTGGAAAGTATTTGAGAATGATACTCAGATAAATAATTTTTGACCATGAAGGAGGAATTCTTAAACTTAAACATAGACACCAGCATTAGGGATGATCAACACCAAATTGATGAACTGAACACAAGTATATCAACTGAAACAATAGATCTGATATTGCATCCTACAACCTTTGACTCTGCCAATTTACAGAAGCTAAAACTAGCAGATCTTGATGAAATTATTGAAGAAGAAACTGAAGTGATTCAACTAAAGGATAATTTCTTGCCCACAGGGCTTACTCCTTTAGAATACATTTTTTATTCAAATGATCTCCCTAAGAAACGAAAGATGCAACCCATCAATGTAGAAATAGAGGAGTGTAATATTGGGACCACTGAAAATCCCAAAATGGTCAAGCTTTCTAGAACCTTACCTCCTGATAAGAAATCAGAATATATTAAACTGTTCAAAGAGTTTCAAGATGTGTTTTCCTGGAGTTATGAGGACCTTAAATCCTATGATACTACAGTTATCCAGCACACAATACCCCTGAAAGAAAATCAGAAACCCTTTAAACATAAACTGAGAAGAGTGAATCCAGTCCTTCTTCCCCTAATTGGAAAGGAAGTAAAATGAATGTATGAAGCTGGGATCATTGCACCTATAATATTTTCTGAATGGATTTCTAACCTTGTACCTACAAGAAAGAAAACTGGGGAGATAAGACTTTGTGTTGATCTGAGAAATTTAAACAAAGTCTCTCTCAAAGACCACTACCCCTTGAAAAAAATGGATCACATCTTACAAAGGGTAGTGGGAGCTTCAAGGATCTCACTACTGGATGGTTTCTCAAGATTCAATCAAATTTTAGTTCACCCAGATGATCAATATAAAATAGCTTTCACCACACCTTGGGGAACTTTCAAATATGTCAAAATGCCTTTTGGACTCAAGAATGCTGGAGCCAAATTTCAAAGGGAAATGGACATAGCCTTTGCTAAAGAAATCCATGATTTCTTAGTCATATCCCTTGATGATCTAACAACCTTCTCAAAATCAGACCAAGAACATTTAAAACACCTCAGACAAGTGTTCTTAATTTGCAGAAAGTATGGCATTTCTTTGAACCCAAAGAAATCACTATCTAGCCTGGAAGAAGGCAAACTCCTAGTTTATAGAATTTCAAAAGATGGCATAAGAATTGACCCTGATAGTATTCAAGATATACTTCACGTCCCCCATCCCAGAAACATCAAAGAATTACAAGCCTTTTTAGGAAAGATTAATTTCCTAAGAAAATTTATTCCTAACCTAGCTGAGCTGATAAGACCGTTGAACAATATGCTCAAGAAAGATGCCAAAGTCAAATGGACAGTTGAAGCCCAACAGGCTTTTGAAGAAATCAAGATAGCTTTAACAAAAACGCATGTTCTTACAAGCCCCAGATTTGATAGAGATTTTATAATCTTCTCCATTGCCTCTGAACATACAATTGCTGCTATCTTACTGCAAAAGGATGACTTGGGATGTGAAAAACGTATTGCCTTTTTTAGTAGAGCCCTTAGGGATGCCCCACTCAAGTACCAGGTTATGCAAAAGCAAGCATATGCCCTTGACAAAGCCATAAAGGATTTCAGAGTTTATATCTTATACTCTCATATAGTTGCATATGTGCCCAATGCAATGGTCAAAGACATTTTAACTCAAGAAGGAATTGAAGGTAAGAGGGGAAAATGGATTGCCAACATTCTGGAATATGACATAGAAATCAAACCAACAAAACTTATAAAATGGCAAGGGCTAGCTAAACTAATGACTGAAACTAATTTCCAAGCCCTTGACATCAATGAACTGGATAACGAACAAGAGATGGCGACTCCACAGATCAATAAAGACTTTTTACAATCACCTTGGTATGCTGACATATGTTTTGTATAATTAAACCTGCAAGCTCCTCCAGGGTTGCCCAAAACCAAAAAGAGATTTCTAAAAATGAAAGCTTCAAAATTTTGTATAATAGATAATGTTTTATTTTGGAAAAATCATGAAGGTGTCCTACTTAACTGCCTAACTTCAGATGAAGCTGATAAGGTCCTTAGATAATTTCATGCAGGAGATTGTGGAGGGCACTTATATTGGAAATCCACAGCTGATAAAATCCTGAGGGCTAGATTTTATTGGCCCTCCCTGTTTACTGATTCAAAAAAGTTTGTATTGTCATGTCATAAATTTCAGATCTTTGAAGGGAAGAAAAAGGTTCTACCCTTACCCCTCAAGCCCATTTCAACTGAAAAGCCATTTCAACAATGGGGTTTAGACTTCATTGGGGAAATTCACCCTTCATCATCAGGCCAGCATAGATGGATCCTGACAGCTACTGATTACTTCACCAAATGGATAGAGGCCATACCTTGTAGACAAGCAAATGACCCAATTATCATACAATTCCTAGAAACCAATATCTTGTCTAGATTTGGCTGCCCAAAGAAAATCATAACAGACAATGCAGCTACCTTTAAATCCAACAGAATGATCAGCTTCTGTCACAAATATCATATCACCCTAGGTCATTCAATAGCCTATTACCCGCAAGGAAATGGCCTAGCTGAGTCCTCTAATAAAAGCCTCATCAACATCATCAAAAAGGTCTTAGAGGAGAACAAAAAGAATTGGCATAAGAAGTTGGTAAATGCACTATGGTCAGATAGGTTGACCACCAAAAGATCTATTGGTACTAGCCCATATGAATTGGTGTATGGCCTGGAAGCTATGTTGCCATCATCTCTTGGGATCCCTGTGATCAAATTGCTGCAGGAAATACAAGCTGAACCCAATGATATCCAGAGGAGGATCAATCAAACAATTCACTTACAGCAAACAAGGGAAGAAGTTTATCAGAGAACCCAGGTTCTACAAGAGAAGCTGAAAAAGGTGTTTGATAAAAGAACAAAAGCTGAAGAATTTTTCATAGGAAACAAAATATTGAAATGGGACTCTAGGAGGGAAGACAAAGGAAAGCATGGCAAATATGACTTTCTGTGGAAAGGAACATTTGTAATTCAAGTTGTGCAAGGCAATAACACATTTTTTCTAAAGAGTCTGGACAAGTCAAATAATGATGAAGGCCCAGTGAATGGGAGAATGCTCAAGCACTATTATGATCCATGAGCATAGCACAGTCACATATTGTACTTAAATATCTATATTTTCAGTATTTTTCTTTTTTTTTTTACAGCAGATAGATAAAAGAACAACTACAACAGATTTTGAAGAATGATCAGAAAAACTATATCAATGATGACATAGGTGCTTGAAAAGCTCCACAAAAAAATATAGGAAGGTCTACAGAGCAGAGAACCAATGATAAGCAGTGACACAGGTCAGTAAGACACAAAGTGGTAATTCTTGTACAAATGAGGTCATAAGACACTGCATACCAGCTCACTAGATTCAGATCAAAGGTGTCAATACTGAAGAGGATTCACTGCAGTAAAGAAAGGAAAATAAGGCCATTTGACCTGCTGTTCTTGGCTTTCCCTAGGAAAAGCCATCCCCAAGTGGAGCCACTATTAGGTTCCTATATCAATAGGTTTCATATTTCATGATTGACAGTGGAAGGGTTAAATATGTTCATCATTGCAGGTTGCAAAGGTTCCGTATTTGGTGTACATACTAGGAAAATTAAAAAATGAAAAGAGGGTATGCCTTAAAAGAATAATCAGAAGGCAAGAAAATCAAATGGTCAAAAGAAAAGTGAAAATGAACCCCAAACTAAAGACCAGGAAAGTGGCCAGTCAAAATGCCACTACTATCTTTTGGCAGTGTCACACTCTACAAATACTGTTGGTAATCATACTTGATGGATGGCCCAATAGTCTAATCTGGACCATGCCATGTTTCAATTGGTTGTTGCAGAATAGAGAATGTTTCCTGTCCAAACAACTCAAGCTTGGCAGATGACTAGCTAGGTAGAGAAATGAAGGAGCCCAACTGCCTAATCTGGGTCCTTTGAAGAAATAAGGGTAGATTTAGATAGGAGGGCAGTCAAAAGAAAAAAAGAACAATCAGGGTCTGCTAATCCAAGTGCGCCCACTTCAAGTGAAGAAAAAATGTTATATTTACTAGGTTGGGTAAGTAGTGCAAGGTTGCAGAAATGAAAGGCCATCACCAATTGGCTTATCAAGTACAAGACTCATTCCATTCAGGGTATTGGCCCCATAGCAGAGGTTTGAGGACATAACATTGGAAGCATGTCTAATTTCCCCCCTTTTTCCCCAAAACATCATTTACTAACATCCCCAAGGACCTTGAGATCTGCTCAAATGTCCTGTTCCACTTCAGTTCATGACAGAGTACCAGGTCAAATGATGAAGTTCAATCAAGGAAAAGAAGCCACATTTTTTGTGTAAAGACCTTGATTCTCAATTCCCTCATCTTCCATTCGTAAGTTTTACTTTAAAAAAAAAAAACATAGTCTTTTCCCCTACATTCACCTGACAAATGTCATAGTAACAACTAATGTATTATTTAGCTCCCTAAGTACCCCCCTTCCCTAACTCTATAAATATCTATGTAAAAATTCCCAAACAATCTATATAAATACCCTCCCCCTAGCACTATAGCTATATAGCCTTCTTTTGGGGAATATAAAGCCATCAGGGGTTAATATTAACCCTCTATAAACCCTAAACTATGGGTTTTTGTTAAAAGCTATGGCTAAAACTCAAAAAATCATTAACCCCGCCCTCATTAACCCTTCCTACACCTTTTCTGCTCTAAAGTTTGTGTTTGTAATGTTTTTAAATTAAAACATTATTAAACTTACCCGAAACCTTATGTTAAAACCACCCCACACGCATTATATTTAAAAAACATTAAAATAATCGGCAGGTCCCCCTGCCTTAACGCACCATCGCATCACTCTCCCTGCCAACCATCCGGTCATAAGTGACACAATCCAATGATGGGCAGTCGATTTCGCAGGGAAGTTGCCTGATCTCTTGCGTCTAGGGAATTGGCAGTTTTACCGCCGTACCCCCACCACGCGTCGGCCTCCCGTAGTGTTCGGAGCCTCCCCCCTCATACCACTTACCGCCCATGAGGTCTCCGGGGAAACCGCTTACCACCCATCCCCTCTCGCTGACGTCACATCCCCATCAGCGTGACGTCACCCCCTCGTCCGCCACCGCACCTCCACGTCACCTCCACGTCGTCCATCCACCCGCCTACTCTCCCTCCGTGTCACCGCCACCTGGCCACCCACGTCAGTTGCCACGTCACCCTGCCGTACCCGGACCCACCGATGACTTCATCACCAAAAAGGCGCCAAAAGGCCAAAAGTGCATAAAAATTCAGGAAATGACTGTTGTTTGTCATTTTAACTCGTCCTTTACTGCCGAAATTGAGAATTCGTCCACCAAAGTTGTTGCCGCCCTCAAAGTCGACCCAAATACCTGCAATTGATCCAGCTTGATGCCTCCTGCACCGAGAAATCCAGGTATTTGCCGCAGGTGACCTACTTTATCCATGCTTCTCCCTTTTTCTCCTAATTTCCTGTAAAAAAAGAACTCTGCAAAAGCTCCTCACAGATAAATTGTCCACTGAAACTACCCAAAAACTTGGCAAAATCCCTGCACCACAAGGCTCTTCAAGAAACCCGTGCCCTTCTGCGAAATTCACCATAAAAACTAATTGAAGAAGCTGAGCTATCGGCTAAAAGCCCATATAACTGCGCACACATCCCTGTTTTCAAAGTTCCCCTTGAAAACCCAGCTAATTAGCTCAAACACACTCTGGTTTCTTCCGACAGAATGCCCCACAGTTCATCAAACCTGTAAAAGTTTCCTCATACTCTCAGGGTTGCTCACTGTCAAACACAATTCAGTGGGCATTCCTCAGCCTTTGCACCAATCCTAAACTCAAGTAAATATCCAGTTAAAATCAAACATGGCCACTCCATCTGCACTGGATGTTTCTCCTGTCAATACACCTAGTAAGGAGATTGAAGCTATGCCACTTGTAGAAAGTGATTTCCTCATTGCAAATTTTGTGGCAGAGAGGAAACACTTACAGACCTTCTGCCAGCTAAG